>LQHL01001858.1:7689-43147 GCA_001655755.1 Hemisphaericaspora haegerdaliae
GAGATTGATTTTGTAAAGTCAAAAATCCAAAATTCTCTTACTTTAAAGAAGGAATTGGAAGCTCTTAAATTCAAAGAGATTGAACTTACCAACGAAAATGAAATGTTGAAAACAAATTTGTTGAAAACTAAAACCCAACATGACTCTCTTGATTCAGACCACAAGCAACTTAAGATGGAATTCAATAGCATCAAAAAAGGCAAAGACGATTATTGCAGCCGGATAGCTGGATTAAATTCCGAAATTAGTCAGCTCAAACACCAAAGGGATGAGCTTGAAAATGAGAAGGAAAATAGACCTCCTCCCGCTGACCTTCAATTCAAAGAAGAATTCGCTCAAATGAAATTAAAGTTAAATGAACAAAGCGCAGCATTACGAAAAGAAAAGTTCGAACATAAGAAGGTTGCAGAAGAATTATTCATAGTCAAACAGAAACTTTCCAATGGAACTTTCTCAACCTTTCAGCCATCTCCCAAGAGAAGATCATTAGCAATAGGAGAGCGTATTGGGGGTGACACGGAAGCCTTCCATAATGAAATTGAAGACTTAAAATTTCAATTACAACAAGAGCAAGGAAATTATCAAAGGGCTGAAAACTATGCCATTGAATTACAAAAGAAGTTGAACAAATTACAAGCAACTAGAGGTATCAACACTGAAACTGATTATGAAAAGAAATTCAAGGAATCCCAAACTAGAGTTTCTCATTTAGAACAAACAATTGAAGATTTGATTTCCTCAGATGGTCTTTCGGAAGATACACAGGCATCGCGTAATTCGTTTGTAAAAAGTGATAGCATTGGTGGATTATATTCATTGAGAGGTGCCAGTCAGGACTTTGTTCAAATCTATCAAGACGTTACCAAAACCTTGAAATCAACTCGTGATGAATTAGGTGTTGCAAAATCTGAGATCTTACGTCTCAAGGCCCTTCTTCGTGATTCCGAAGAAGAATTATATGAAGCGAAACGCGAAAACTTCCGCACCAGCATTGTTGATTACGAGAACAATATTGCCCAAATGAAGGTCAAATTAGAGAATGTCACTTCAAGAAATAATGATTTAACTGCTGCAATAGACTTGTACAAGAAACGTTCTGATAAATACTTTAAGAAATTGGAATTGGCAGAATCCGCTGTAACGATTTCTAAAAGACACGAAGAGGCCGCCAAGAAGGAAATGATAGAACTTAAAAGTCAATTGTTACTTGCGAAGGAAGAAGCCAGAGCTTCCCAAATTTTAATCAAAGACTTCCAAAAGAAAGCAAATGGTTTGGAAGAATCATTAACCCAAAAGAATTTTGAGTTGGATAACGCAAGATCTGAAATAAAAGAACTCGAAGAAAAGATTGCTTACCATGTTAAGAATTACGAAAATAAAGAAACAACCAATAAATTGAGAGAAGAAATTAGAACTCTACACAAAGACTTAACTTTCAAGACCGAAACTGAAACAACATTGATTAAAGAAAACAAGAAACTTCAGTTAGATTATGAAGACACGTTGAGAGCAAAAAATCATCTCCAAGAAGAAGTAGATACTCAATTAATACAAAATGAAGAGCTTGAAGATCAAATCAATGGATTATCTAACAAGAAAAGACAATTAGAAGATGAAAGGTTTGTTAATGAAAGAAAGATTAACAGTTTCTCTAAACAAGTCACAGGATTGAAAGAGCTAGTTGAAGAAATTACTGTTCAGAGAGATAAATTGTTGGCTGAGAAGGAAAAGATGCAAACCAACATGTTCAACTTATCAGCTGATTTAGACAACACATCATCTGAATTGACTCAAACTAAAAATACTTTGGATATGATGAGAACACATTTGGAAAACCAAAGAGCTGATTCTGAATTAATGAAATCAGAATTGAATCAATCAAAGATGTCTTCGACTTCTGAATATGAAGATCAACAGAAACTCAGAAAGGATCTTCTTGTTACAAATGAAGAAAACTTTGCGTTGACAAAAACAAATCAAGAGTTAAAAGTGAAGGTTCATGATTTGGAAGAGAAATTATACAGTAACGAGCAATTGAACTATTGGGAATCAAAGGTAAAGGAGTTGTCCAACTCGTTGGATATAGTATTGAATGATAAACAAGATGTTGAAAAGAATGCCAAGAATCTTGAAAGAACAGTCAAACAACTCGAGATTCGTGTTGAAAATGAATCTCAGTTAACAAAAAGATACAATGACGAGAACTTTGATTTTCAAAACAAAATCAATCACTACAAGAGTAATATTGATATCCTTCACAACGAGAATGTGGAGAAAGATTTGCAATTGAAGTTACTTGAAAGAGAGAAGAGTGAAATGAAAGGCTCTATGTTGACCTTGGAACGGGAAGTTTTGGAATTACGGGCAAGGCTAGGAATAAATGTTTGAAATTATATACAGTATATTGACATTTGTAAACCAATAAATAATTAATATAGATTTGTAATAATATGTTTCTATCTATCGACTGAACCATCCCTTAGATTTACTAGGCTTTTTGGTTGAGAAATCTCTAGGCTCAGTCATTGGTGGTCCCAGGAACTTTCCAAGACCATAATGGCGAAGCACAAACTCGATATCACCAAACGTTTCTCTTTCACCTTGCATTACAATAGATGGACGACCTGAACTAATTCCCTTAGTTACAACATTTCCGGTAAGAATCTTTTCAGCAACATTTCTTAAGTCAGAGGATGATAACGCGTTTATCTTTTCAACCATCTCATCAATTGATGTTATTTTACCTTGGCATTGAATTTGTCTACCTAAATCTTCCAATCTGGCTAATTTACTCTCAACGTTCATCAACAAGGAGCTGGTTAATTGATTTTTAGCTCTTTGAACTTCTTTTTCATTAAGACCCCCCTTTGCTGTATCTACTTCTAATAATTTGGATAACTCATGTCCAATAATTTGGGACGATACATGTGCAGCTTCGGGCACCAAAGAAAGAGATATACCCAACAAACCAGAACCAATATAAGCATGATTGAAACTAGTACAGGAATCAACAAATGGATATTTGTTTAAGACTTGAGTGTATAACCTTGAAAACATTCCCTTTCCAGGACCACCTGCTGAGAAAGAAGAACCACCACCCAACAATTTCTGTAACGTGGCTAATGCATATAAGTCATCATTTAAAAGACCCGCGGTTTCAAACCCAATTTGTAAGTGATATAATTCTGGTTGGTTTGCGTATAAAGGTGGTTGGTGTGGTAAGAAAACTTCCCCTCCGGTATACTCAATGGTCCCCAAATCAACCTTTTGACTCGTTTTAGATTCCCAATCACCAAAATTATCAAGCGTCAATTTTAATGCATAGTCATGTGGAACACCCACCATGGCAATGACAACATTTTGGGGTTGATAAAATTTCTCATGATAAGATTGAATATCCAGTTTGGTGATATCTCCAACTCTCTCAAGAGGACAGAAAAGCGGCACACCCAATGTATTATTCTGATAAGCAACCTCGTGTAGCTTTTCTGGTAGAAAGCTTTCAGCTTTGTTAGAAAGCTCTTGAGCTTCATATTCGACAGTCTGTAACGAATACATTACGTCATTATCAAGAAATTTAGGATGTCTTATTGTTTGGGCAATACATTCAAGCATCTGACCAACATCTTTATGAAAGACTGATGCTTGGTAAAGGATTGATTCCCTTTGCGCAGAGCACATGTAATTACCACCTAATTGCGCTAACCTGTCTATCATTGCTTGTCCTGCGAAATCCTTGGTTGACTTGAAAGCCATTCTATCCAATATATGCGATAATCCTGGTTTCTTTGGGTCTTCATAACGGGAACCCGCATCTATATAAGCACCCAAGGCACTAAAATGGCCCGGTGTTGAATCTGTTACTAATCTCAACCCGTTCTTCAAGGTAGTCATCTCGAGGTTGGTGGCCAAATTAGTTGTCACAGCAGTAGATGTCGCCATACATCTTATGGACTTTGCAAGCCTATTGTCAATACTTCTCATGACTCTACCTTTCAGGGTAGCTTTCCTTATGCTTGCCCACATGTGTCCTGACGATTTACCGAAAACAAGTCTTTCCTCCTCCCAAGTTATTCCGTTTGAATCTGAAATATTTCAGGTTCAATAAAAAAAAAACTCAAATACATCACGTGAGACGTGAATTTCAATACAACTACGTAGAGTCTTCTATAAATCTAACAAATTGTTTTCCATGACCTTCTTCTTTGGAGTCTCGGGTTGTACAATATCAACCAAATTCTCTATGCTTTTCCTTGGACCTTTTACGTCTCCAACCGAAAGGAAATTATGTGTTGTATCGGGCTTCAAAATTCTAAAATCATTCTTACTTGGAGCTGACGTGAAGTCTGAAAACCCATCTTCGTCATCTGTGAATGCAACTTCGTCATCCTTTCCTTGCTCTCCAGACAGTTTAGGAGAGAACTGTTTGTCTAATTGTTCACTAGTAATACCAATATCTCCCATATTGGAATTGTTATTATCAAGGACAACATTTAGACTGCTTCCGGTTTTATTTTTCTCTTTCAGGTCAAACAGAAGTCCTCCTTCCGATAATACCGATTTGCTAAGGTTTCTTTTGGGGGAGGACGAGAAAACTCCAAATAACGAGAAACCTTTTTTATTCTTTGATGACGGAAGCGTGCCCATGTGCGAATCAAGGGTATGTGTACTTTCTGCCGAGGATCTTGTAGCCGTTTCCGATTCTTGAACTTTCAAAGTACTAGCCTGTATGCTTGAAGAAGATGGAGCGCTGAATCCAAACAAAGAACCAAAAAATCCGGGCTTATTTTGACTTGACTCCATTGCTTGTTGTATTGATTTTTCATATTCCGCTTCCTTGAGTTTTAATTTTTTAATGTATTCTTCGTGATCTCGCCTCTTTCTCTCATGAATCTGCTTGGACATTTGCTCACTATGATGCTTCTTTATTCTTTGAATACGAGAATGTATGAGTTTACTTGATTCTACTTCAATTATTCTATTCAATTTATTATTAATTGATTCTTGAGGGATAGTAATATTCGGGCTTCCTTGTAATTTAGCTTCTTCTTTTGCAATCGTTTGGCCGTTGGATTTGTTGTCGTGTTTGGTGGTTTTTGACTCACCTTTTAGAAGTTGAAGTTCTCTCTTTCTTGCCTCAATATATGCATCACTGGAAGACCAGCTAAATAGTGCATTTGCACGTAGAGCTCTTTTGGTTGACTGTTTTTGTTGATCTTCATTAGTGCCACTATTGCTGAGCCATTGATCTAAAATCAATTTCTGTGCCTCTTCAATGGAAGAATCACTCCATCGTATAATTTTGTTGGACGGCTGCTTTGTCGAGATAAATTGTTTTGAATGGCTTTGAAAAGATGCATAGTATTTGTTAGCGTGTTCCGTTTGTTGAAGTATTAATTCTGGGTAAATATGAAAATGATCTGTTTCGTTGTCATTTGGAACAGAGAACTCTAGATCTTGAAATAAAGAGTTTGCAACCTCCAACGGATCCTCCGATTGATGGTTCCGAGGTGATATGGTTTCTTCCATCGTGTACTAATCTCTATTTGGTCCTGCGAAGCTTGGCCTGGGTGTGTATTAGAGAATGTTCCAAAACCCACTCAAAAAAAATATTGAGGCCTTGGATTCAGGTGGAGTAGAAACAAAAAAAATTAGATAGAGGTTTTTCAGTAGATGAAGAAGAAAGATAGGTACACTGACACAAGATTCAACAATGCTGGTTCAAACTTTTACATTCCCGCAATTTCCAGACCAATTGATTTACCTAAGCTTTTTTAAAGGCATATCTTCTGATTCAATTAAAGAGATCAAAGCTCAATTAGTTGCTGGTAATAAGGACTATGATTTTTGTTTTCTCAATACAAGACATATCATCTCAAAAGAACACTTGTTTAACAGTATTCATAGATCTATATTGAATTATACTAGGAATTGTATGGCAGCAAATACCTTGAACACCGAAATTATTTTTAATTTATCCCCCATAAATAATATTGTTGATGCATTGAAAAAGTTTGGGATCACAGAAGATTGCCCAAATGTAATTGTCATTAAGATATTGCCTACTTCTACGATACCTCAAGAAGAGATACTGAAAATCACTGAGAGCTTACTCTTGCTATTTGGCCGTGGAGTAGCATTGTCAGAGTTGAATGACTCATTGATTTTTAATGAGTTGGTCGATATTCCAAAGGTGAAGAAGTTATATAAGCTCAATGATGCAAAGATTGTAGATGAAGGAGAAGAGCTACAGAACCGCCTAACAAAGTTAGCAATTGGAGCCTGCCTCTTGAGAGGATATTAAAACGGCAATGTTATTTATCTATTTAATGAAGCGTGTATTAATAGAGGTCTTTAATAAATATTTTTGAATCCATGATCATCGCCTTATATATGCAAACTCTTTCAAGTCTATTGTTCGTGGAATCTTTGTAGTTTCGCAGGATGAGGAGGCCTGTATTTGTGATCTATTTTTATTGATCTGGAGCTGTCCCTCTTGGACTTCAAGTTGTTTGGTATTTTTACTCATTCTGCTGGTATTATTAGGTCCTAGAATGTATTTATTATTCGATTTACAAAACATTTCTTTGAAGTCTTTAGTTGTTGTTTTTGATTCACACAGAAATGATTCCCTCAAAGCCATTTTAAATTCATTAAGAAATTGCCTTTGGGTACTTTCTGTGTTTTCTTTAAATGGGGATTCTTCAATATCTTCTTCTTCATCGTCGATGTCAAAATCCCTATGGTTTATCGTTTTCAGTTTAGGTGTAATTGGTGTTGCGTTTCGTGGCAATGAATCTTCAACAATTTCAGAACCATCTTCCCAGCACTCATTTCCGTTAATTTTCGTTTCATTTACCTCTGAGAGAATGTTCTCGGTATTTAAAGGTTGTCCTTCATTGGCATCTGCGGACTTTATCGGCGACGAACCTTCGGGTATCTCTGAATCTTCTAGAAGGCTTGATTCAAACAGTTCCACAATCGTATTAGAACTCGGGATAGGAACTGAGGTGTTTTTCTTAGGAGTAGATAATGCAACATGGTCAGCTGTTGTACTACTATTCGTGTTTGTAAAAAACTTACTGGGCATTCCCCTAGGGCTTGGTGTTGTTACCATTCGACTGATCTTCCTTGATGTAGGAGACATTCTATTTTCCGAAGAAATCTTGGGTATCTTAAACTGCCTTTCCGGTGTTTTGGGGCACTTTGATTTGTCTGTCTTTTGTTCCTCTTTGGTGACCTTAAGCATGTCAAGAATTGATCGTTTGGTAATTGATTTGTAGCTGGCAGAAACACCTTTAGTTGAAACGGTCACTTTCGATCCAAGATTAACCGAGGGGCTCTTCAATGCATGTAATGATTGTTCTCTCGAGACCAATATTTCATGGGTGTTAGGATGAATTTCCCCATTGCATATCTTTCTATGAATTTCATCCCCGTGCGTCTTCCCGCAACATAATTCTAAAATCTCAAAATCTACTTCTAAATGCTCTGGATAGTCATTTAAAGTTTTCAATTCTTGTAACTTAGGATTAAAAACTTTCTGGAATTGAAAAGCTAGATTGGCCTTGTGGATCTCATCCTTAAAGTCTGCAGGGATCTTCTTTCCTTCAGCTCTCAATGCAACCAATACTTTATCCAAATTGTTATATTTTCTAACGACGGTGAATGCTGACTTTAATCCAATTCCGGGAATTCCTTTAGTATAATCACATCCTGACAACATAGCAACTAAACGTAACTGATCCTGTGTATATGTCGATAAGAATGGAACTTGTCTGACTTTAACGAAATCTTCACGACGAATTGAAACGCATGTACCATCATCCTTTAGTTTCGTAATTAATGTTTCACACCCAAATATTAACAAATCGGAATCCTCAGATAGTATACCATCTACTAATCCTAATTTTTCAAGATAAACCATCTGCGGATCAGCCTCATATGGAGCTACAACATATTTAATATTCATACTATCCAATTCAACCATGATCGATTTAGCCATCTGTGAAGTCACGAATGCTGCTTTCATGTATTCTTTAAACGCTAGTTTAGGTCTGTTTAATCTGTTGTATTCCTCTGCTTTCAGCCTAGCTTCTTCTCTTTTGATTCGACGTTCCTTAGCAGTCTGTTCCTTAGTAGGTAATGATGCTCCATCAAAAACAAAGTACGGTTCCACCCCAAAATGGCGTAACATCTGTACTTTATTCATAATCGAAGTTATATATTTCCTGGTCGGTTTACCTAGACATAATTCTTCAGCGCATGAAATAAGACCACGATGTAACCATCCATAAGTATCAATTGCCAAAGTCTTTCCACGATATCGTTCAAGTGTTCCAGCCTCTTGAATTTCTTTAAGATTCGGCAAAAGACCAGTAACACCCATAACTATTACTGTTGAAAGTGCTGAATGATGTCAATATGAAGAAAGATGAGTTTAATGAAATTGAAAGTGTAAACAAAAATTAACCAGACGCGATCCAGATGCGATTTTGTCAGAAGAGAGAAAAATAGAAAGAAAAATAGAAAGAAAAATCTTTTTCCTTTTATAAAACAATACAACGTTACATCAGTTTTTTCCATGCGTAGATAAGAAGATCATTTCATGTAGCTTGCACAACCCTCTTGACATATTTTCATGATTGCTAAATGAGAAAGTGAAAATTGTGTTTGAAGAGAATCAAATTCTTCTTTATCGGCTTGTTTAAGATAGATTAAGGTTCATTCCAACTAACTGATGATATCCAGCTCTGGAAACCTAGCATCGTTACAATTTCTTGATAAGTAAAGAACTATTGAAAACATAATATTTTTACTACAAACTAATCGAATATAAAACACAATCCACCCCGATACCAACCCCTTTTAATGAGGAAATCTACCTACTCGAGGTCCAAAATACCCTTCTGGAGCCAGCTCCGTAGCATTTAATCTACCGTGCATTTGGGCGTCAATTCCAGCAAATGGAACAGTATTTCCCCACCAATTAATGTTGTTGTCATGATAGAAGACAGCAAAGAAAATGATGATAGATGAAAATGCCACTCCAGCACTTAATCCTGATGTTAAGATATAGTTATACTTTTGCCACCAAGCTTCGTATCTCTTTCTGATATAGTACATGAATGTAAACGATGCATAGAATCCACCAACATAATATGTGAGATTGTAGGGAGAGTAGTTTAAAATTCCACCAATAATAATTGAAGGTTCAAACGCTTTAACAAGCTTCTTTGGTCCCCATTTTTTAATAGCAATGCAAGGGAATGCCAACAAAAATCCGAGCAAGAAACACCATTGCAAAATAGGGTAAAGTCCACCGAATATTAATTTCGGACCAATAACACCCCACATTATAGAGGCGCTATAGAAAGTTCTTGCACCGGGACATGTGAATTTTTGTTTGTTGGTAGGATCACAGAAGTTGTCCACATTAGCAAGTTGAAAGTTCAATACAGCTAGCTGGATAAAGGTAGAAACGAACACCGAAAGTAATTGACACCTAAACAATGCTCTTGGCGGCAACTTGGTATAATGACCTTGTTTTAAATCATTGACAAAATTTTGCGCCTGGGCATCAATATTGTAGCCCAATGCTTTAATGAACATTAATGCTAACCCATTATGTGGAATCATATATCCAACTATTAATTCGACAATGATGTTCAAACCAAAACTAAAACCTGATCTTGCATAAACTGTAGTAATTGGAATCAAGAAGATGAAATTGATAGCAACGGCAAAGAAAATACCCCACACTGGTGTTTCCGCAGGATAAACTTTAACACATAATACGGCAAGAACTATGGAAACGACTAAAATAATCAAGAAAGCCCATTCTGGTACTTCGGGATATGCTCTCATCATTTGTGAATGTGGATCATTATGACCTTCGAAAGTGGATTTTCTAAAGTTCCTAAATGTCTTAGCCAAAGATTTCACTGCATCCAACATTTGCTTATGATTCATAGTGCACTCATATACTACATGAAATGGGTAAAGTGCAAAAAAAGCTCCATAAACGACCAAACTTGCAGCTGAACTAAAAGGAGGACCATAGACTTCGTACTTTTCCCGATCAAAGAGGGATTTTTCGTTAACAACTGAAGTGACCTTGTAAGGTTGTCCAGTGTTTGTAAAAAGTCCATTGGAATTGATGGGAAGGTAACCTGTCCATTTATAGTTAGAATACCAAACTCCGACAATACATATGAACCCGATGAACATACCAATCATTGTGGACGCTTGAGTATAAAAGGGTAAAACCAAAGGATGCAGGTAGCTAATAATATTCCAATCAAAGCTTGGGATTGGATTAAGTCCCAACCCCCCAAGTGTACCTGTTATGGCAGCTAAGTTTAAGTTTTCAGGTCTTATCCAAGTCATCCAGTTAAAGATGGACAACGCTTGGAATAAGTAGTTTGGGATCCAAAAGTAAGCAAATGAAGCAGCAAAAACTATGAAAAAGAACTTATACCTGGAAACAACCCATCCATTAATATTTTGCTTAATATCTGGATTCATCAATGCACGGTTCATGGCTATATTAGGCAAGATTGAGGGCCAGAGAGCTTTGACCGGATACACAGCAAACTTTCTCATTATACCAGCCAATCCAAATCCAAGGAAGTTGGTAGCTAACAACAATAAGAGCTGATAACCAAAATCGATCCAATGGTTGTTGTAGAACCTTTCCATTTTCTGAACGATGATATTAGTAGTTGCATAACTTGCACTCCCCCCAGTAACGGCAACAAAAATGGTAGCTAACATTTGTTCTTTGAATGTATATGGACCTGGATTTAATTGAATTCTCTGACCAAATACGTTAAATTCACGTTTAGGTAATATGTATTCCATTAATAATCCACTTGGATATAGCAAGATTTGTGCCACTGCAACACCCAAAGTAATACTCGGTTGCCTGTTGTCGAAGAACATATTAATGAAGGCTCCAACTGCAGTCCAGAATATACCAATGATATAGACACGAACTGTTTCAACTGGTACAGTCGGATCGTCAAACGGGTCAATGACGGCTCTGACTTCAGGATATGGAGACCAGTAATGTAACAAAACAGCTTCTAATTTGACTTGCAAGGGCCAATCAGTAATTTTGTGGTAGTCACCGTTATAAGAACTGCTTTCAACATCTTCAGAGACCGAAAATGCTTCAGTTGGTTTCTCTTTGGTTGATGCATATATCAAGGGATAGTTAACTAACTCCTTCCAAAGAGTTTCATCTTCATTAGGAACATTAACATCCCCGTCGTGTTCGATGATACCTTCTTTCAAGATTTCAAGTGCATCTTCAACTGTAAGTTGTTCAAGTTTTTCGAAAATAAATGTTGCTTGTGGGGGTAATTTGTCAAATGAAAGCATTGTATCGAAGTGTAACCGTTTCATGATAAACAATTTCTGCTTCTCTGTTAATGTTTTAGCAACCTCTCCGATAGAAAGTGGATTTGCACTGAGGGCATGCATGTCAACCTCATGATCGGCGAGCACCTCACGACTTTCAACACTAGTAATAGAAGTAACGCCAACCTGTTTCTCTGTTTTTATTTCTTCAGACATCTTTGATGAGAATTAGTCAGAATAATTCATTGTTTAAAGCAGGATTTTGCTGTTATTTATATACATTCAAATTTGCTTTGGTTGACAGGTAATCGACCCTCGGGGGTCAACGAAGTTTTGCACCCATCAACAATCTCCTCAACTTGAAATTCATCCACACTTTTTGCAAATCTATTAAATTGACTAGGAAATGCAAGTGCACGAGATATTGATTTTAAATTCTCTTTGTTCTTGTTTCCCTCAAATTACTCATTTTGCACTAATTCAGATGCTTCGCTTATACTTCCTTCCAAGTTCAACAAGTTGAATTGTTTAGAATTACTGCTAAATTAGAAATTCATAAACCCGAAAAGCAAATATGGAGATGGAATAAGATTAAGTTAAAAGAGGGGATTTCCTTCTAGTACGGGATGCTGATTTGAATTTAACCCAATATTTCCAACCACAAAATACCAGATATAGTTTTTTGCGTTTTCGATCACCCAGACCGCAAAGGCACATATATGCTCCAGCTTCCACACCAGGTAAAACCTTAGGCTTGAACAGCTATTGTTAATCAGACGAGAGAAAGAGAAGCCACAAATATTTTTCCCGAAATGCTTGTACACCACAGAATTCGAAGTGCCGTAAAAATTTCGCAGCCACGAAGGAATAATTAGCCGAGGTTTAGTAAACAACCAATAATGATTTGTTTATACTTGCTAACTATCATATGAATATTGATGCCGTCCGCACATTTAGACAGCACCCTTTATCTTATGTTCTTGACAACTCGGAATTGATAACAAATATGTCGTAATTGCACAGGGGGGCATGAAATTTTGAAACGTACTTTTCGTTCAAAGTATTCCATCAATAAGATGCAAAAGTCAGAGTCAAAAAAAACGCAAATTAGGTTTAAAATTCCCGAAAGATAGATCCTTGAAAATCTAATTATCCTTTGAAACAGTGTTTTCAATAGTTTGAAGCAAAATCGAAAAAGAAAAATAAAATCCAATTCAAAGTCCAAAGGTCAGAATCTATTACTAATTGATACATAGAAAGGCGAGATAGAAAAGCAGTATGATCTTTCAAAATTTAAAGTAATGTTCTCTCAATTGATTTTGTAACGTTCAAAAGTATATATTTTCTACCATCAACAAGAAAACAAGAGTTCTTCATTCTTAAAATTACTTCTTAGTTTGCAATGCTTCCCCTCTCTATTGACGCGCCATGAGCTCCCTTAAATAATTCTAAAATAGATGCTTTTAATAATAATTGCACCGCCTCAACCGCTGAAGTGAATGGGGCCGACAGGCGGGCCCGATGCAAAATTCAAAACCCGCTGAAAGGCTTCTGAATAAACTAAGTTATTCCGAATATTGTCCCCTGTAGGACTGTTCACACAACTAATCGGATGATTAAAAAGGAATACAAGATAAAAAATCCTTATACTAATCACAGTGGGTATTGTGGGGAATATCGAACATCTGACAAATCCATACATCGCCAGGGCTGACTACAGATTCTTCTGCATAACAGGATTTTCTTGAGAGAGGGGACAATAGTAAATACACAATTACATTCTTATAAATCTACTATCGTACATTAGTCTTCTACCCTTATACAGTACGTAGGGAACTTCCAATGGATACAGAGAATTGCAAACCATCCTTCAATCCAGAATTGTTGTCAGAATTCACCCGTTTGCTAACGAAGTATCCAATATCTAAGTTTGCCCAGTTGTTGAAATAACGCAAGCCTACACCTCCGCTAATAGCACCTGAGTCATCATTCATGATGTCATTGCCGACGTTTGCGATTAGACCTGAAGCATATAATCTCAAAGGATTGGCGTCAAGAGCAGGTCCAACAAGATGATGAGGAGGTTGGTAGATGAATTTAGGTACCTTGGAATATATAGTACCTTGTAATTTATAAAATTGCAGACCGCCATTAGCGTTGACCGAATTTCTTGTAAAACCAGTAAAAGAATTATATCCTCCTAAGTAGAATTTGTCACTGATATGTACAGGTAACTTACTGTCCAATGGGAAGATTCCACCAACATCAGCTGAAAAATGAGTTGTTATGCAATTCTTGAAGATAGATTTATATAAATCAAATGATATTGAAGATTTGATAAACTCTCCATGGTTGCTACTGTTATTTTGTTCTTGGGTAGAAGCGAATTCATTGTTCAAAGTAACATGATAACCGCCAATTGGGAAGTTTTTCGTGACTGAGTTCAAATATTTCAATTTGTTAAAGGTAATTTGATTAACTGCAGAAAACTTCAAGTAGTCACCAGTAAAGAATTTCAAATCATCCGAGGCAGCATCATCAACGTCATAAACATTTCTGTTGTATAATGAAATTCCAGTAAAGATATTCAAGTCAGACTGTCTATTGTATAATAGTCCTAGAATACCACCAGTTACGGCTTCTTTTGCTTGTTGCCAATTTTGATTATTTTGTTGAGTATGGGACACATCAAGCAAGAACTTAAATGAAGGGCTCTTTAAACTGGATAAAATCTTGGCATTAGCAATCAAATGATCATTAGGCTTGTATGGGTTATAGTCAACTCCAATAGTAACTAATTCGGCGTTTTGATTAAAATTGTTATCTAAATAGTCCAATTTAAGATTCAAATAGTCCTCATTATTGAAATTAAGAAATCCGTCAATGACATTTAAGTTAATTGATTCTAAATCAAATATAACTTTAGTACGTAATGAATTTTCACCATTATACTGTTTTATATAAGCAGGAATATTTGAATAAAAATCAGGTTGTAATCTTGCTGAAATTTCCCGGAATACTCCTGTTTTGAGTAACCTATCTTGTGACTTTTGGATACCGTCAACTAGCTGACTCAAAGTATAATCACCGTTGTCGAACAATGGGGCTATAAGCTTTTCAAAGAATCCATTGGTGAACTTTTCACCACCGTTTACTTCAACTCTGGTTAAATAAATAGGGTGCGATCCTGATTTTTGCAAAATATCTTGAGCAATTAACTTGGTCTTTAAATCGGGATTGCTATCCACCGAAAGAAGAACCATTGTATGTTGTTTTCGTACTTCGGTGTTACCTATGTATTTTGGTTATTCTTCCAAATAGATATTTCGTTTGGTTAGTGAGATTGCAAGTTTTTGATTTCTGGCATTTTTCTATTGGGCACCAAACAAATAAATCGTTCTTACCCAAAATAGGAAATTAAATCACATGATATCACCTAACCAAATATCAACTCTATCCAAAAAGTTGCTGCAACTATGTCAAATAGCAAATTCTAATTGTACTTTTTCATATAAACACTACAAATACATAATTAAACAGGCTTAAATCTAAACTCTAATTGAATGATCCAATTGACTGTGGAGGACTTCATTTAAAGTTGTTCAACGGTAGCACCATCATAGGCTAAATCCAATAATTTCCAATCACATTGTACATCGGCCTTCTTGAAAATATCGATAACTGTGTTAGCAATTTCGTCAAAGCCTTCGGTGGCCAAACATAAGATGGTAGGTCCTGCCCCAGACAAACAAATACCACATAATCCTGGATGAGATTCCGGAGTAACACTGCGTAACACTTCTTGTAATCCTGGTATTAATCCTGATCTATATGGTTGATGAATCTTGTCTTTCATTGATTCGTAAATCAATTTGTGGTTTGGTTCTGGTTGGGTCAATGCAGTAGTTAAGATAGCGATTCTTTGTAAATTGTAAACAATATCTTCTCTATTGTAAGATTCAGGTAAGACTGCTCTTGATTTGTCAGTTGATACTTCAAAGTTTGGAATAATGGTTACACACTTGATCTTCTTACACCAATTATACTGCAAGTATTCTCCGATATTTTTTGGTGGTTGGGTAGAATCAATCATATCCTTTGGCGTAGATGGTCTTGGTAAAATATGTTCTAATGGTAAGTTCTTATGTTCCATATGTTCCACTTCCAATTCGTTCAAGTAAGATCCTACAAACCCTCCCAACATAGCAGCTGCAATGTTGTCTGGGTGTCTTTCAATCATAAGACAATAGTCTAACAATCTAACTTTATCAAATCCTAATTTGGCAATCTCATTAGCGAGAACAATACCTCCTACTATTGCAGATGCTGAAGAACCTAAACCACGACCTAATGGAATTGGATTGGTGACATGGATATGCGTACCACTTGGGAACTTATCAATACCATTACATCTTAAAACGTACAATGCAGACAAGGTAACTAAATTCTTATCTGAAGACAATGGTACATTTTCAGCTAAATCCCCTTCGTAAGTGAGAAGTACATTGTGGGGGTCAGAAGAGGTATCTATGTCCTTTTCAATAGTTACCTTTATTTCTAAATAGAGCTGTAAACCTATTCCAAGAACGTCAAATCCTGGACCGATGTTGGCAGATGATGCTGGGACCCTGACTTTGAAAGCAGACATTCCTACTGTGGATGTTGGTGAACTTGTCGTTTGGAGATGGAATAACTTGGCTTTCAAAGAAAACTGATGATTCACAATTTCAGATTCAAGTTTTTTTTTCAATTTTGTACTCACCAGTCTCTTTTTCTGTTAGTCATATTTAATAAAAAGATTGGCCGAAAATTAATGCTAACGGCCCGTTTGCGGTCAAACTTTTCAGTGTTTAAACAATTCAAAAAGAAGAACCTACAGAAACATCGGTATCTATAAAAGCATATTAATATCGTTATAGACGGTATGTATTGTTGAAATGAAGCAAACTCTAAAAATTAATATCTTATAAAACACAAGTAGGTCTCTTTTCCCAGACAATTTCAGCTGGTACTTGAGGTAAAGTGACCATAGAAGAATAATCAACGTCAGGAACCTTTTCGGTGTTCAAAGTCCATCTAATGTTGTAGATATATGTTGATAAAATGGTTCCTAATTGAACATAAGCAAATTGTTCACCAATACATCTGTGTCTACCACCACCAAATGGTAAGTATGATGAAGAAACACCCTTAGAAACGGTACCAAAACCGTAATCAACCTCTCCAGATGTTTCTTGTGAAGTGAACTTACCGCTGGTATCCCATCTATGAGGGTTGAAATCATCTGCATTTTTATAGAATCTTTCACTGGTGTGCGCATAACCTGGACTAACCAAGACATAATGACCCTTTGGAACAACATATTGGGTACCTGGAACTAATAAATCTTTCATAACCTTTCTGAAGATAGAGTGAAGTGGCATGTGCATTCTTAAGGTTTCCTTAATAGTATTGTTAACTAATGGTAATTTTTGTAAATCTTCATAAGTTATATCATTTAAATCTCCACCTTTTTCTTTCACGAGACCAGCAACTTCTTCGTATAATTCATCTTGCAAATATGGCTTTTCACCCAAGTGTAACAAGAACCAAGCGGAAGTAGATGCGGAGGTATGTTGACCACCCATCAAAATACCAATTAAAAGATTAGCGATTTCTTGATCAGTCATCTTGACACCATCCTTATAAGTAGAGTTAATTAATAAACTATCAATTAAGTCACGGTTAGGATCAATATCACCAGTTTGTCTTCTCTTTGTAATTTCCTTCATATAGGTACTAGAAATCTTTTGTTGAGCTAAATCACGTTTTTTGTAGTGAGGCAATGGCAAGTTTGGGAAAACAAAGTTAATTGGAGTAAAACCTTTATCTAAATCAGAATATAATTGAGCAAAAGAGGTATCAAATCTCTTTCTCATGTCTTCACCCATTAAGGATCTGGAAGCAGTGAAAATAGTAACTTCAGGTTGAGTCTCCATAACATTGGCAACACCAGATTGGTTCTTGGCCATCTTAAAATTATCAGAATCTTTAAAATAGCTGATAATTTCTTCTCTAATCTTTGGAACATAACGCTTGAAAGAATCAGTAGTCAAAGCAGATTTAGCAAATTTCTTTTGTTCCATTAATCTATGATTTGGACAATCATAAATAACACCCTTACCAAAAACTGGAGTAGTCAAATGTGTGTAAGCGGCTTCAGCAGAGACTTCGGATAATTTAGCATTTAAGGTGAATTCGTGTCCCTTTGGACCAAGATAAACAGTCATAACCTTACCTAAAAGCATAAAAGCAAAGACATCACCATGCTTTTGACGACAAGATTCAAAGAAATCATAAGGTTGCATTCCAAAGGATACTGCAGAACCAACCCATGGAATCCAATAAAAGACCATTGGAGCACGATCTTTTCTTAACGAATACAATAATTGCCAGACAATATTATAAACAAATGGTACAACAACCAACAAGGAAATTTGTTGAGTAATTGAAAGAGACATAAATAAATTATATCCTGCAACTGCAGCATCAACGATAGCCATCTTTTCTCTCTATGCCTTTACTTTTTAACTTGAACCCAACGCGGTCAGAATGAATCAATAAAAGTGTTAATGAATGTAGGAATATCTAAGGTAAAAACAAATAGAATCTTCTTTATTGGTTAATCTTAGCTTAAGATTTAAACAAAACAATTCAAGTTCGAAAAAAGGAAATTCTAACGAGATATTTATAAATCGTTATTCAAAGAGAATAAGGAGATGTTTAAACTGGAAAAAAAAAATAGTTGATCGTATCCGCTTCTCTATACGAAGCCTATGAACGAGCAAAAGTGTGAACACACACGTAAAAAAAAAGAAAAAAAAATAGGAACAATGAAATTCCAATAATGAAAACAGTTGAAACAGCGTTGATCTCAACAGAAAAAAAAAAGAGAAAGATGGTCGTGGAGAGGTCAAATCAAAATGGTTTCATCGTATGGTAATTGATCCAAATGTAATCCTACATGTAACCCAATGCTCAGTTCCCCTGGTATAAAAAGAAAATGTAACCAATAGAACCTTTTACTAGTACAAAAAGGTCCATGAAATTGAAATAATTGATTTCCTACACTATTTCAACTCCGTTTTTATCTTCCCATTATTAAAGTGATAGTAGAGACCGGATTTTTTTTTTTCACGATTTACTTATTGAACCTCCAAGCAGGTAATAATGGCAGTGAATTTGAAATTTCAAAAAAATCTGTGAGTTTCAACACCAAAATTAAATAACTTAAATAACTATAAATACATATACAAGTACATACTTCAATAAAATTTGAGTATTTGTGAATCCCAGATTCACTCGTGTGATGCTTTTGTCCAGGAAAAGTATTTCCTGACTCCTTAGCTTCGATACTCGAACTTCATCCAAAACTAGCATCTCTTGTTTTCGTTTTCTCGTTTTCATTTATACAATAAGGAAAAGACAAATCAATAATTATGGGGTACCCCAGAGATATTTCTATTATGCCTTCTCTAATTCTTCCTCAATAGGTAGTCCCAACATTCTAGCTTTCATTTCTAGCTGTTCATTTTCCAACTTCATTCTGTCGTTTTTCAATTCCAAAAATTTAATATACTCTATTGACTTGGCTAAAATAGTCCCCTTGTTTAATTTTCTTGCTGGTTCTAATCCTTCAAGGTCAATATTGTTATCTTCCAATAATCCCAAATCAACTTCTTCATCCGATGAATCATATTCATCCCCGCTTTCATGATGGTGTTGATGTTTCATCTGGAATTTTTCCCGTTCCTTACGTTGAGCAAGTATCCTCAATGTAGGCACCGAATTTTGCAAAGCATTAAATTTATCATTAATTTTATTTCTATATCTTTGCTCGATAACATTATGAGCGGACTTTACTCTTGGCCTACCAGGAAGATGATGATGAGTCATAGGTACTGTTGAAGCATTTAGAGTACCATTAAGGTGAGTGTAATCATCCGAGATCTTGCTTGATTTTCTATTGGACCTCGTGTATTTTGGAGCAGATGTATTCAATGGTGAAGTTGGTGGTGATTCCTGCTTAATATTGTTTCCACCGAATGTAATTTTAGAAGCTCTATTGGTTAATTGTTCAGATGTTTGAATTCCTAAAATTGATCCATCTTGCTTCATAGAGTTACTTAGATTGGTGTCCATAGATACGGGAGAATCTAATGACTTATCGTGGCTTAGTCTCGGTTGTTGTGAGGTATTACAGGTGGGATCTTCTTCAATCGGAGCAAAATCGCTGTTATAGCTCGAAGGATTGGTTTGTATATGTGCTAGGCTAAAGATATTATCAGGACTAGCCACTGAATTCTCCAAAATCATTGAATCGGTCAAATTAGAATGATATGAATGCACCCTTTCATTATGAATATCATCATGTTCAGCTCCAATCTCGGCCATAAATTCTGTCATGTTTCCTGGTAAGTCGTTCTCTTGATCTCCGTGAGGGTTACCTGAACCGAATTCATTTCCCAAAGGTAGACTAAGCGACTTTCCTTTATTAGAAGATCCATAAGTAAACGTAGGTGCAACAAGTCCAAAATCAAAATGTAATGGAAATCGGCCGTCCTCGTTGACGGGAAGGCTATTAGGTACGTGAGGCATGGAATTGGATCTAGATATATTGTTTGGATCACTATGTTGTTGACTCTGGGTCTGTAGTGATTGTGAGTGTTGTGTAGGTAATGCCTGTTGTTTCTGCTGCTGTTGTTGCTGTTGTTGTTGCTCTTGCTCTTGCTCTTGTTGTTGCTGTTGCTGTTGCTGTTGCTGCTGAATGGTATTGTTATTAACTTGAGTAAGTATCGATTGTTGTTTCCTTTCTTCGTGTTTTAGTTGTTCTAAATGTTGTTGTTGTTGATTATTCTTGTCAAACAATGATGTTAAAAATGCGTTATAATCGTTCAACTTGAAGGACATTATAAGGATGATTTAGTTTGAAGGAGATATTCTTTCGATTTATACTCCTTAGGGCTTTGGAAAGTAATTTGATAATGCTATCGTTCCTTTTTATATGCAAGCCAGTTGGAATATTGTAGAATGACGTTTAATATTGGTGCGAATATGTAGATAAATGCTAGTTTTAACAATTCGTAAACTTATTTGGGTAATGAACAGGAGAATGACTGACTCTTTAATTTGCCATGAAGATGATATCTTTAAAGTACTTCCTTCAAAAGAAAAAGGAACCAGGAGTATTACTTGATTAAAAGAAAGGGGAACCTGAATAATTTTTGTAAAATATCATAAAAAGATGTTAAAAAGGGACCAAACTAGGTTAAAAAAATGGCCAATAACTAAGATTTCAAATGCCAATGCTTTTGTATAGAATTCTAAAACTAAAAAAAAGTAATAAACTTTATTCTAACACACAAATCTTAAATATTAAATTTATAGATATAATATAATATATTATTTTATTCTCTCCAGGTTTACTTTGCTTTTTTTTCGTATTTTATTTATTGGTTAAAACGGGTACAAGTACAAGGATTCAACGTTGATACAACCATCACGACAAGATTTGAGGCTACTTCCTCGGATAAAAACGGTCAAAATGTCTATCCAATTCAATCAGGCCACTTCTATTCCTTATTCACCACTCCCGTCTATAGGTTTTTGCTTTTATTCAAGTACCTTGAACAAACAATGCGACTGCAAACCAAATTGACGAAAAATAATATTTGAAACAAATCTGTTATCTTACGCAAAGTGAAAAGGAGAAAACCGGAATGGGGACTAGTTTCTTTTTTTTCATAATAGTGGCAAATATTAAAATTTTCCTTTTTTTTGCCTAATAAGCCTTTACTATTCTGGTCATAGTCATTTGTTTACAGGGGAAAATCTTTTCAACGATAGAAACGGTGCTTAAAAATGTATTGAAAATGCATGTGGTCACATGAAATGTGAAATAAAATCGTATGATTTTTTTTCTTTATTTTTAAATTAATTAATATTATTTTTTCTTTGGTTTATTTTTTTTTTCTTTTTTTGCAATCAATAAATATTGAATTTTAGATTCATCTTGGGTCAAGTCTTTTATATAAACTAACGGTACCTTACTAGGCTAAACTTTCCTTATGATATTTTTTTTGTGAACCCTATATAAGGTTTCAATTGTTTATTCAGACATTGAGCTTGAAAGGGTAAGCTCTCCTTGTTTTTTAAACTTGTAACAAGTGGAAACAAGTAGAAAACTGTTTTTTGGGTAAGTTGTGTCTATAAAAGTACCTGCTGTATAATGCAATTGGCAGCTTTCAAAGTCATTTTTTGTCCCTCTCCCCCACGCAAGAAATTTCTGGTTCAAACTTCTATTTCTAATATTCCTTACCGCAACTCGAACTTTTTGAGAGTACCTCAACCTACAGATCAAACCTTAAGTCACATTGTGCCAAAATCAGCTGAATGCTTCACTTATGTTGATGGACGCAAATCTTGTACATTAAAGGGTTTCGGATCTGATTATCTATATGCCCTAAAAGTAGAATAAAGTGGCTTTCTGAAGCTTGATTTGCATCTTGAGAAACAATCAAAATACGTATTTAAATGCAGAATGACCTCACTTGACCCTTTACTTTTTTTATATCTTAATTGAAGTTTCTACTTTAGTCCTTACTCACATTTCTAATACCCTACAGGAATCAAAAAATTCTTAGCTTTCGGCACTCCTCGTTGCATACATGATATATGTTGTATGGAAATGGTGGACTGATTCTTCATTCAAAAAGCCACGACTAGTTTTGATTACCCGTGGAAATAGTTGGAGACGTAAGCGAAGAATAATATAAAATGGATTTCTTGCCAGAAAACAGACATTCAGATAGAAGCTAAAATCGCTAATGATATCCCTAAGTTTTTCTATTTTTTTTGCTTAGGGGAAATTTTCGGAAGACTTTTTTTTTGCAGCCAATGTCGTGTTCACGTGATTGTATTAATCTCACGACATTCTCGATGAGTTTATTGAAATCAAAGGTTCAACCGAACCTTGAACCAGAGTGAAGCTACCCCACTGTTTCCAAACAATATGTCTGACTTGCATGACTTGTGTAAATTTGTCCAGAGACCGATAGATGAAAATTATGTTGATCAACTAAAGTATTATCTTTCCAATGGTATCCCTGCAACTTATACTGTAGAAGAAGCGTATAACTATACAAACAATATTGAAACTGAAGCAGAAACAACGACTACCCCATTACATTTGATATGTACACATGTTCCAAGTGATTCTTCTTCTGAAGAATTAAAAATTGTCTCAAAGATGGTGGAAACGTTGCTTGAGTATGGGGCAGGTTGGTGTTTAACTGATATAAACAATGATACTCCGGGTTGTATTTTGATCAAGAGGAACTTGAAGTCATTCCCAATATACGAACTAATTGTCCAAGCAGGTGTTAGAGCAGAATTGTTGTTAAGAAAAGTCAGTGAATTTGACATGGAAATTATTGAAGATACCGACGATTTAAATCACGAAGAATTTGAAAATATTCCAGCCTTAGTAACCACTGGTGAGAAAGAGGGACAGCCACAGTTGGAACCACAACCAGTAGACTCCGAAGAGACCCCAATCAGTCAAAGGGAACAACCCGCTATTGAAGTCGATGATGCACCTGATGCCCCCTCACATAATCAAGATTCTTATCTTAACACTGAATTAGAGTATGTGGATGGTGCCCTTGTTACAAAAGATAGAAAGGATGGAGTTATGATGGAATGGGAAACTGATTTAATGAAAATTGGATGTGAATCCCTCTTTAAAGGTGCAGAAATTGAAAATAATGAACTTGATTCCGAAATAAATGTTTTGAATATAGGTTTTGGTATGGGGATTATTGATACCATGATACAAGAGAGGAATCCTACTAAACACTATATTTGTGAAGCACATCCTGATGTATTGAAGAAATTGCGTGACGAAGGTTGGTATAAGAAGCCGAATGTTGTTATCTTGGAAGGAAGGTGGCAAGACAAACTAGATGAACTTTTGTCTCAAGGAAACGTTTACTTTAATGGAATCTACTACGATACTTTTTCTGAACATTATCAAGATATGTTAGAATTGTTTGATTATATAGTTGGTTTGTTAAAGCCTCATGGTGTTTTCTCTTTCTTCAACGGTTTAGGTGCTGATAGACAAGTCGTATACGAAGTTTACAAACAATTGGTTGAGATTGACTTGAAAGCATACGGTTTAGATTGCACGTTTACTGAAGTACCAGTGCCTGAATCAACTTTGAAATTATCAAATAATAAGAGTGTTTGGGATGATGTCAAGCGCTCGTATTGGTCATGCCCGGTTTATTATCAACCAGAGGCTAGATTTATTGATTTATAGATTTATTGATTTATAGATTTATTGATTTATAGATTTATAAACGTCCATACATATATACTATTCGTAGAAGGTTGCTTTATATGGAAGCCATCTTCTTTTCCTTTTCAATGATACAACCTAATCCAATAAAAGCTTCGTCAAGTGCTCTCTCAAAAACATTATGCAATCTCCAACCAGACCCCAAGTACTCTTTGTTCTTCGCTAACTTATTCATATATGGATCGAAATAACTGTCCTTAATGTGGTTTTCGATATCCATAATTTCATCAATATCCTTAGGTATAGGTAACAAATGATATTTCTTGTTAAGGTCACGATCGCCCTTGAACGGAGTAAACGGTGTTTTTGTTTCATTCTCCATATCTTTGATGTGTTTCTGGAAGGGATTGGTATTATCAAACTGCTGATCGAGTTGGTTATTGATTGCTTGTAATTGTTTTCGCCTGATGGAAGACCTTTTGAGCATATTGCTTTTCTGTTGCTTGATCAACTCCTCGCTACTAAATGAGGAACTGGTCATCTTGTCCAAGAGCTCTTCCTGCTGTTGTTGTTGGTATGCCCAATCTTCGATTTCCATTTGTTTCTGTATTTTCAGTTTCTCTTGTTTTAATCTTTCCATAGCTTCTTGGTATTTAGCCAAATCGGCATTTTTCTGTGACTCTCGCATATTCTTCTCCAATATCTCCAATTTATGTTCTTGTTCATACTTCGCTAACTCGGCTTCTGTTTCTTCGGCAGTAATCCCATTGTTTAGTTTAAATACAATCTCTTCGATATCCTCCAAGTACTTGTTATATTCCTTCAAATCCAGAAAATCCTCTTCTGTCTTGTTATATATATTACCAACCTTCTTCCGAATATCTATTTCTTTTTCTATTCTTAAGTCGTCGAAGATCTGTTCTTTAAATCGATTCTTTCTTAATATTTTACCACATTTAGGATACGGACATGGAGCGGGACCTAAAGCAAATATTCTATCAACACAGGATTCGCAGATTTTATGATAACATTCTGGATTAATTAGGAAATTCATGTTTGGTGATAAATACTTGTCCGTTTTACAAATAGGACACATATCCTTCAATGCCTCATCTAAATAGTATATGTTAGTACTCTGGTTGTCTATGATTCTTAAGTAAGGTGATATGGACATACCGTCTACTATTTCTAACATAATGTATGTAACTTAACAGTTATTCTTTATGGAAAGTAGATTTGTAAGCCTAGGAAGGATATGAAATATTCTTATGAAGAATTGATCGAAATTTATGTTCTATATGCAGGAGGTTACATCTATATGATGTCACGTGATTATGTTTTCTAGTGAACATATCCGAATTTTTTATTATAATACAGTTATAGCATAATTCCTTGATTAGATAATCTATATATCTCTTTCAAACTTCTTTAGTTATTCCAGTCATGTTTTTATTAATCTTCTAAAGGAATCTGATGAATCTTCTTAAATGGTTTTATTCAATTTTTCCCAAAATATGTAACAAATTTGAATGGTAATGAAGATATATCCTTCTAAGAAAATGATAATTTTACTGAAAAGAAGGGTTTGGTTCAGTCTGATATCATCAATTCAATCAGATTTAACAAACCTGTTTATTAGTAGACTCTTGGACATATGTAACGTGTGTCCTTGAGTTGATTAATTTTTGCAGCAATCATCTTACAAAAATTAAACCCAGCCACACATTTGGAGAAAGTACACGACCGAGTATTATTAACATCAGTGTGCTGTTTGAAACTTGATTTGTCAATGCATGATTAGACGTGGAAAATCATTGTTTTTCAACCAAATGATCATTATATTATACATATGATTCTAGATCTCCCGATTTTTAAAAATAATTGGGCTAAGCAGATCGTGCCGATAGGTATAGTTTTTGGTTTGGGATATTTGGATTTTGCGTGTGGATATTCCTTGGGATATAAAGAAATATATCGAAATCATTCTAAAGGTGTTGCTATCACATTATGGATTCTTTTAGGTATCACTCAGTTTAATACGTTACTATATTGGTTTTTGATTTTTATTATTGGTCCTGGTAAGGCACCTTCATTACCTGCTTTGAATATTTATAACGAACAAGAAAATAATGAGTTGATAAGTCTTCCGGATTTATTCTTTTGTGATGAAGGAGGGTATCCTTATTACTGTTCACACTCCCAATCGATCAAAATTGAAAGAACTTTCTTTCTGAAAGATGTGGGATATAATGTACTTAAATTCGATCATTATTGTGTTTGGGTGGGTAAACCATTGGGAGAATCTAATTATTTATTCTTTATAAAGTACATGTTTTGGTTCTTGTGCTTCTTCATCGTGATATTGGTATTCACAGCAATATACACAAATTCAAGTAAATCACATGGAGAAATTGATCATAATTTTATCATATTGTATATAATGAGCGGATTTTGGATAATCATGATCGCAGCTTTGTCAATTGCGCATTATCGGTATGTGTGCCTCGATATGACAACCCTTGATGATATAACTATTGGTCAAAGAAAAAGATACAGTAGATCTAAGATGCAAAAAACTGAGGGTATCGTTCAGACCATGCCAAAGGGCCAACTACCACTTAGAGTAGAAACTGGAAGAAGATTTGTAAACGTACGAAGGGGAGAAACGAGATTTGTTGTGGAATATGATATTGAAGACTACCCTTTTGATATGGGTGTAAAGAAAAATTGGATGAATTTAGTTTTAAATGGAAATCGAAATCATGGAAGGGATGAAAATTGGTATGGTAAGGGAAGATTAATTCTTGCAGTGTTTGTATTAATTGTGCCTTTGATTGATATCCCTATTTGTTTCCACTTGAGACGTAGACCCCTTAAGATTGACAAGGAGAATTTATCATCGAAGCCTGATCAATTGAGACAAGCATATGAAGAGTATTCAAATGTTGTTAGTGATAAATTTATGAAAGAAATCAATAGAAAAATTGATAATAACGAGTGTTCTTATCCGGCATATTTGAGAAAGCATGAATCCAACAGTACTGTGGGAGGGGATAACGAAGATCTAATAACCCAGACTTGATATATCTGTGCCATGAATTCTCTTCGCTTTGTTTAGAACAAAATTTGAAGGAAATCAATAAATATTCACAAACATTCTCTATTTCAATATTGTAAAGAAACTATCTAGACAACCGTCGTGGAATCCTCCGTAGAATCAAGTGGCTACTCTTATCTCTTATCTCCCTTTTCAGTGGCACTTACTTTCTAAAGTTTGTTCTTTCCTTTATCCGTTACTATAATTTAAGGTTTCCATTGACGTAGTTACTCGACCATAAATGCTGGATGATAAATCGGGTTGAATACTCAAGAGTCCTATCCCTTTTGGTTTTTAGTCATTTGGGTTCACAATAAGCCTTTCGGATCTTGATTGACTTTCCCTTCATTGATGTACTTTTCGATTAACTCAGTCAGATAAACATGATTCTATAAGAATTACTTCAGATCGTAAAAGGAGAAGTATTCTACAAATCTGGAAAATATCTCCGAAAACATTCTAACTTATTGACTGAAAAAATTATTCACATACATTTTCCTGTAGATTGGGCAATTACAAAATATAAATTTCTTTCTTAATCCATCCGATGGCATCTTGGATCACACCAAAATAACAAAACGGGATAAATGGATTTTGAAATTATAGAACATGAAACGGAGGCACCACAAGCTCCTATATCGGTTAATTCTACCGGATTTCCTGAATTAGCTAAACTCAAAGAGAAAAGAACATCAAGATGGAAACAACGTCAGCAAGCGAAGCATCAAGAAGAAACCAAACAACAAGAAGTATCAGAAAGCCTCTCAGAATCTGAAAAGATTCATCAAGAGAACTTAGCAAGATTATCCCAGATGTCAGAGGATGAAATTCTCAAAGAACGTGAAGAACTACTCTCCGGATTAGACCCACAGTTAATCCAAAGTCTATTAAACAGAACAGGCAAGAGAGAAGAGAAAGCTACCGAAAGTCATGATCATCATCATCATCACCAGCATGCAGAAGGTTATAATGGATGGATTGGAGCAGTCAGAACTCCGCAAGGATTGACTGACTTGTCGCAACTTGATAAAGACGATGTGAACAAGGCTTTAGGGATAAGCTCTTTGTCATTAGATGAAGATGATCATTTCAAGAAACAAAAGTCGAAAAAGTCTGTATCATTTGATAATAATATTGAAACTGTAAACCACGAAGATTTAGATGAGGGTGTTGAGTTGGATCCGAATGGTTGGGAAGAGGTAACCGATATCAATGAGATAATTCCAAACCTTTCTGACGATGCAGTAGCACCAATAGAATACCAGCTAAATGATGATGAAAATGGGTCCGAAGGAGTTGACGTTCATTTCCCGAAGCCAAAATCACAAGATGATTTAGATATAAATGATCCTGACTTTTACGAGAAGCTTCATGAGAAGTACTATCCAGATTTACCAAAGGAGACTGAAAAGTTATCATGGATGACTACTCCAATGCCCAAACAAATAACTACTACCTACGAATCGATATCTGACATGAGATTTGATTTCCAAGGAAACCTCGTTGAGTTGATTAATGAAGAAGAAGCAAAATCAGAAGACAAGGCCATACCCACATATATGGGTTTGCATCATCATTCCGAAAACCCTCAATTGGCTGGTTATACATTGAGCGAATTGGTTCATTTGTCAAGATCTGTTCTTCCTGGACAAAGATGTATCAGCATTCAGACATTAGGAAGGATACTACACAAACTTGGTTTACATCACTACACTCTTTTACCAGTAAAGGAAAATAACGAGCCCGAAGACAAATTCTTCAATGAGAACCTCAAGGAAATGGCAAACAATTTTGAGAATATGATGTGGGATATTATTGATCAATTGCGAGTGGTAGAATCTATCACAGAAGCATCCGATGAATCCAAAACCAAGAACCTATCTGTTCGAAACTATGCAATTGAAGCGTTATGGCTCTGGAAGAAAGGCGGTGGTCGACCAGAAAAGGAAGCAGAAACTGAAGAGGAAATTATTACAAAAGCAGTTCAACAATAGATTGAACGTATGTGCATATTCAACATTAAGAAAGTAGGAGTAAATTTATAGATCACTACCTCTAATAATATATAGCTAATCGGATTTCCAAGTTACTGAAAGACCTAACAAAAATGGATATTCTAAATTACAAACGTTAACCCTGCTATCAAACTCAGAACGAGCCCAAAGTGGGAAAATTTTGCAAAGAGGAACAGTCCATTTGTAGCATGCCAGGGTCCAACTGCAAAGCGGCGAGAATGAAGGAATGTCAATTTAAGTCAAAGACAAGAACTGCCTCCTCCTCCAAAGAGACTTCCAACACTAGTACTCGCAGTGAATAGAGTCCAATGAAAAGGTATCATTTCAGAACGAAATGAAAATTCAAAGGAAACCATCCAAAATTGCAAATCAGAATTACGTTCAATTGGAATATCCTATTTGATTAACTTTTGATGAATATGTTTATCAATTTTCGCATATAGACACATTGAACCGATGGATCCATACAGATAAGTCACAACAAAGGAACTAGTATCGGACAACTTAAGTTATGCGTTTGGTATTTCACTTACATATAAAAACATGCTTCAGATTAGATTATGTTTATTTCCTCATATATATAGATATAGAATGGTGTAGGTTGAATAATTGCAAATTTAAAGAAGAAGTAATATTTAATTATGGAACTGAACAAAAAAATTTTTACCATTCTCTTGTTATAAGAGGACGTCCGGGTAATAACTGTACCACATTTAACAATGACACTGGTGGGACTTCCCAATCAACTAACAGTTGCACCATAACCATCATTTCTTTCTTGACCAATACCACCAATGGATGTATATCCACCTTCTTGGTAAGGATGGATCAGAATAATGTAATAGCAATGCAATAATCCGGGGAAATAACCCAATAAGAATAATACAATGTTAATCCAGAATTCCGGAGACCAAAGTCCTGTCTTAATAAGTACAGGAATAGGAGGAACTATAATCCAAAACGTTAGTATATATCTTACTGAAGAATAGGGAAAATCTTCTTAACCTGGACAAATCCATTCAATGTCTCTCTTACATACGGAAGAAACCAATAAACACTAGGAACCAATCACGAGAATGCATCTTGACTCTTCTATGAAAAAATTAAGAAGGTAAAGGTTTAATCAAAATTTAATTACCTGATTTTACAAGAGTTCACTTAAAGTTGTTTTTATCTTCAAATGATGACCCCCTTAAATGAAGTGATCCTAGGTAGCAACTCTTTATTTATTAGTATGGGAGTGCATACAGTATATGATACAAATGTCGTTCACAGGTAGAATTATAAATGTCGCACATATCTTTCTATTCGGCGACATGGCATCCAACTTTTTTTAAACTTGGCTGCCGAATTGGCTTCAATAAAACAGAAGTCTTTAACCCTTGAAAACTATCATCTAGACTACTAATGCGGTTCCTTACTTGTGGGATACTACTCTCATTTGTGGTGGTGATTTGCAATGCTGTTTTATTAGATGATGCTTTCTCAAAAGAAACGATCAATTACATTTATCGACAATTGGTAGACATTAAATTGGTTAAGAATGATATAATTGTTGGTATCACAACTTCCAACAAGCAATTGGTCGGAATTGATGTCAAAGGAAGCAATACTATCAATTGGAAGATCGATTTAAACAGATTAAAGAATCCCACTCAATATGTACTGTCAGACAACAAGATTTATGCATTTGGATCTGAAAATTCAGAAGTTTATCAGATTGATGGCGAAACTGGAACATTGAAAATCATAGAATTAGAAAATAATCCAGTTCAATTAGTAGATGACAAACATGGAATGTTTATTGTTGATTCTGAGGGCCGTCTCTTCTACATCAAACACGATGATGGTTCATTAACAATGGTTGATCCACAAGAAAGAATTAGTTTCATTAGACTAGACGGCATGCGTAATGGATATTCGTATCTAATTATCAACGATTCGAGGTTGATAAAGATTTCTTCTAGGAAGAAGATTGTTGTAGATACCGAAATCTCAGTTGGTTCGATTAAAGAATTTAAATCTGGTATAATTGTTTCAGAAAATGATCAAGTATTTAGATTCAACGAGAAGAAGAAAGTTTTCGATAGGATCGAAAATGATGCATACAAAAACTTGGTAGTTATCGATTCCAATTACTTGTTTTCTGTATTGCCTGACCTGATCAAGATAATAGCTATCAAGAAAAATAAAGTTCAATTGGTTGATGATCTTCCTATTAAACTCAACTCCAAAGTCGAATTATTGAGTACTTCATTAAATGAGTTTATTATAATTTCTGACAAGATTGGAACCAAAACGATTTATGATTTGACCGATCTTTTAGTCACCAAAGATATAAACAGTATTAGAAGATTTAACATTAAAACGGATTGGAAATTCCAATACAATTTTGTTACAGTGGAGAATGATTCTTTATGTTTACTTTCCATTGACACTAAATTAAATGGAGAATTACATAGTTTGGTTGATGGTAGTTTAATTAAGAGAATAGAACCAGCTTCACATCAATACCTGTCAAAATTTCATTCCTACATTATTATTGACCTTCCCGATTCGGAAAGCACCAAGCATGAAGTTCGATCGATCTTGAAAGGTGCCGAAGGTGGATTAGTGTTAACAAATTGGTTGCATAGAGTTAAGAGACATTTATCGGAATTTGGTCAATTTGTTGTGTCATTGTCTGGAAGACACTCTACTGAGGGCTCTGGAAGTAAAACTAACGATTTTGGTTTTGATAAGTTAATTGTTTTCTATGATGCTGAGGCTACTCAATTAGTAGCTGTCAGATCGAGCAATGGACAAGTGGAATGGGTTTCCGAACATGTGAATGATCAATTTATTTCTTTAAAAAAAATTGGAAGCGGTGATGATATAATTGCCATTTTTGAAACATATGTTCTTGTATTGAACAGTCAAGGTGGTGAAATTATCAGACGAATTCCTAATGATCACGGGTACGTCGACGTTTTAGATGTTCAAGGGGACATTTTTGCCATAAGGACTGATGAAAATACGTTTTTGTTGTCTGCACATCATAATGAAGATGTATATCTTACTTCTAAAGTTTCTGAAACTGAGTTTGTTGGACATATAATTCCTGCTGAAAGTTTAACATCTGAACAAACATGGAAACGTTCTTTCAATGATGAGAAAATTATTCAAATTTCCAATATTCCAACCGGGTCAGTCACGGCTTCATTGGGTATACCATTGAATAACAAGTCGGTGATGTACAAATATTTGAATCCTAATCTTATTTCACTATTGACACTCGATGGAAGCAGTCTAAAACTTTACATAGTTGATGGTCTTAGTGGTAACTTATTACATACGTTTTCCCATGATCAATCAGAAATTGTTGATGTTAATTCCGTCCATCTTATAATGGATGACAATTGGATAATATACTCTTATTTCATCAAATCTCCTAGGTTAGAGCAAAGAATTAATGTGATTGATTTATTTGATGACAATAAGACAGGATCGGTATCAAACTTCACTTCTGATATTGGTATTGGAACTATTAGTCAGAAGTCATTTATTTATCCTGAAAGAATTTTAGGTTTGTCATCAACTCAATCTATATATGGCATTACCCTAAAATCAATCATTGCAATTACTGAACTGGGAAATTTGGTTGAAATTCCCAAATTTATTTTGAATAGTAGAAGAATTTCTGATAGACATTTAACTTCAGAAGATTTCCAGAATGATTTTAGAATGATGCCATATGATCCTATGATTTCCAAGAACAATTATCAAACTTTGAATCATAAGTATCAGTTAGATGTTCAAAATGGAGGGAAGATTTTAACTAGACCAACTCATTATGAATCTACATCTGTTGTTTGTTATTATAACGATATAAATCAATTTTGTACATTGATTCAACCCTCGAGTTCTTTTGATATATTAGGAAACAATTTTGATAAGATAAAGTTATCAATTACAATCATAGTATTATTTGTGGCATTCATAGTTACTAAACCATTTGTTTTTAACAAGAAATTAAATGCAGAATGGATAGATTAGAACCAAAAACAAGAACAAGAAAAGTGTAACCTATTGTTTGTATATTAATACTATATAAAGATTGATTCATTACTTTGAATGTAATTTATAAAATCATGATTTGAATCATGTACCCCAAATATATCCCATTTAATTTCCGTTTCCATAACCTTATTTCCTTTAAAATGTTCATCTTCATAAATTAACCAAATCAATTCATAATTCAAACTTGAACATAAATAATTTTTCATTCTATTAATTAAAAAGAATGAATTATTAAATTGTTGAGGTTCATATGATTTCATATGATTTATAATAAATAAATTATCTAATCGATTAAATTTTTCAATAATTTTTCTTAATTTTACCTTTGTAAAATTCCAATTATAATCCTCAAATATGATTTTATAAAATTCATTGAAACCATTCTTAACAAATTGATAATCTGAATATGAATTTAAAATTGGAGATTTAAAAATTCGAAGTAAGATTAATGTTGATAATTCAATTGGGAACTTATAATAAATTGGTAATTGATTAAATTTAATTGATGGATCTGATTTCAATAATGAAAGGATTTTAAAACAAGCATTGACAATTTTGCTGATATAATTCTTATATTCAACTAAAGTTATATCAGATTTTGAAAGTGAATAAACAAACAATTGTAATTTTGAATACTCAATTGAAATCTTTACCAAACTTTCTAAATAAGAATTATCATGAATCAATAACAATTTATCAACATCATTTAATATAATTTCAAACATATTAAAATTGATCAATTTTGACGTATTTAATTGATTAGGTAACAATAAAATCGATTCATTTGTATCACCAATTAATCCATTCATATTCTCATTTAATTTTGATTGTATTATTGAAACTTTTAACATTGAATTTATGTAATGATCATATTCACCAATTTCTGGATTATTAATATCCATATTGGAAGATTTATTAATGATATAATCTTGAGTAAAACCGTTATAATTATTATTTGATAAACCTAAGTTGATTAACCAATAGTTTGAATTTATATTTACAAATTTATAAATCCTTTCTCTAATTAAGTTATTCAAATTAACTTCTTGAGAAATATTCAATTTTGTTTTATGACTAAATTCATCAATAAATTCTAATTTATGTAAACCAAATTGTAAACAAAGTGCTTTCATAGTTGAAATAAACTTTATTGCTAAATTATCAGCAATTCTAGAATTGTGATTAGGCAATGGCCAAGTTGTAAGGATTAATAATGCACAAATCACATATAAAGATCTTGGAGTTTGCATCCAACATGTTTTAACAACCAAAGACTTGATATGTTCAGATAACATTTGATATGTTTCATGAGATTTAGGTATTGGATTGTTTAAACAGGAAGTTATAATAACACACCAAAACAATAATTCATTTTCTGAATGGAAATTAACTAAATCTAAACTTGAAAAGAACTCATCTGGAAAAATTGGTAAATATTTATTAAAACTTTCTTCATAGTTTGAAAATAATCGATGAACTTGTTTATGTGTTAATATGATAGGTTTTATTGATTTGTTGTAAGATAATATGAATTTTGATGAATCTTTAAACGATGGAGGTGGAAGATCAAATGGCGTAGATAGTATTTCGGGAGAGGGGATATCTTCAGGACTATTGATAACTGCTTGGATTTGTGAGACTGGTGGTATTGGACTTATTGGTTTTTTGATTAATTGTGGTGACTCTTCTCTTGGTGGTTGCACTAGTTGCACCTGTTGAACTTGTTGTTGTTGTTGCATGGCTTTTCCACGTTGAATCAACAAATCAACCATTCTATTCTTTCTATCTATCAACCTATCAAGAACTTCAGTCAAGTCCGATACTTCATCAGCCAATCTCTCGACCAAATCGGTGTTCTTGTTTATAGTGATTCTATTAGGTTGTTTCGATATGACATCCAATGTACAGTCTATCTTCTTTTTAGCACAATGAGAACATGGGAATGGGTTAGTTATTGCAGCATCACACTTTGTTTTATGTTGTCTGCATCTAATACATGACTTTAGGATCTTAGAATCTTCATTTGCCAACGGTATGATCAACCTCATACGATTCTTCAGTTGTACTGACATTATCATTGGAATAAAAAGGAATGTGAAGATATATTAGGGGAAATAGAAATCAACTAAAAAAAAAACTCTGGTAGCAAAACAAACAAATCACTGTATAAACAAGATGCTAGTAAAGGTCTATACGTCTTTTTAAAGTTAAAGAGTGAAAAAGAAAAGAAGAAATAAAATATGAATGGAAGTGTAAGTTATATTTAAAAACAAAGAGTTGTTCGATATGTCCGATGGATGAATCAAAACCCCATTATGGTGATGTCCATTGGTAGAGAGGGTTGAAACGTGTAACTCAAAAAAAGTGGTATACAGGAGGGGGCTGAAAAGGGGTGAAATGGTCCTAAATACGGAGATGGTTTACTAATATAAATATATTGCAATATTATTGGTGTGATTACTCCGCTGATCGGGTTAATTGATTTTGTTTACAATTAATTGTTGCACATAATTACCTAAGCATGTTTCAATTTAGTTTGATTGGCTGTTTTTAAATAAACCCGAATTTCGGTGAACTACAAAT
>LQHL01001858.1:43181-66773 GCA_001655755.1 Hemisphaericaspora haegerdaliae
TCATATACAATAGATAACCATGTAACACTTTCCGAAGAACATACGATAGAGAAAGGGGGTGTAGTTCAAATGCACAACAAATGCTGACAGAGTATACTGAATAACATCTAATCATATAATCATCAGTACAAATCAAGCATTTAGTCCTCTTTTCCACAACAAAGACAAGAATTTAACCTTATCCGATCGGATTGTATCATTTGTCTTTTATCTCATTGTGTTTCACCATATATGAAATTCCATTGAAGTAATTTCTTAGAGTGAACTTTACCACCTATTAGAAATAATTTATTTATGGTTTGACAATCGCGTGACATTTGGGCCGGGGTTATCGGACTCTCATACACACCATGCGCAAATTTATATCGTTTTGTATTATGTTTTTTTTATTGCTGCCATTATTTGCTAAAGTCTTTCTTAGTCCTATTGTATCAGCCGATCGCATCTAATCATTTGATACGTTACTGCAAGTGGTTCTTTTCCGTGAACCTAACATGAGTCTTGCACAGTCCACCCCTCCTTTTAGCGAGCACTTTTTTTTCTCTACATTCTAACATTGGGATATTTGGAATAGTTAAACGAGTATCAAATTCTTATGACGCGACAATCTTCTTGGGGTTCTCGTCATTTCAGAATTTACCCCTGGTAATTGTAATTTCCAGCCCGCCTTTATCTCATCTTTCAATATTGGGTATTGGGTTTATCACTTTACATACTTCTATCCCCCCTGGAAGTCATTAAACAGATGTCACAGAAACAATCTCGGCATGTTCCTCCGGTAGCGACGCTAGCTCCAAACCAAGTAACCGCAATTCATTTGTATGAACTTACACATTCAACTCCTACAACACCTTTAACTAAATTATACTCATTAATTTTTGAACGGTATACAAATGTAAAATCAATCAACTTACCACCAATACTAGCACATAAAATTTGTCCTTCTTGTGGGATAATACGAATTCCTGGTATAAATGTAACTACACGAATCGTATATAAGAAGAAATCTAGGAGATTACGATATAAATGTTTATCATGTAAGCATTTACAATATGATGATTCAATAATACAAACCAAACCATCACCACCCAAAATTGAAGTTGAAATCAAGCAACAACAACAGCAACAGCAACAAAAGAAAGAATTCAAGGCTGAATGGTCAAGTGAGAATACAAATCAAGTTTCAGAAGAAGTGATTACCAACAAGAAATCAAAGGATCGGGCAAAGAAACGAAAACAAAATAGTTTAACTAATTTAATTCAACTGAAGAAGAAACAAAAATTACAAGAATCAAAATTAAATTCATTAGATTTAATGGAATTCCTTAAATAGAAAAGAGTATTATCGCCTCGTACACCATCCTCCCCACCCCCACGTCAAAATCAAAATCAAACTCAAAATGTTATGTTTCAATAGGTTCTCGAACAACGTTTCTTACCCATCTTCTTCTTCTGTAATAGTCTTTAAGTATAGTGTCATCAGTACCAATATCAAAATCATGATACATTTCCGGTATGTAATCATAAGCCCATTTTTCATCTTCATCAATGTGTACTAAATCGTTAATCAAATTTAATTCTACCCATCTATTAGTATCATAATCCAATGTCCATTTACTTCCATTACAGAATTTATAATTCTTTGGTGGCATAATTTGTAAAAGGGTTGCTTTTTTTGGTAATTTTTTCAATGGAATTTCAATATCATTAGTAATTTCATTATCATCAAATTCATCAACAATTGAATCATTGGATTTATCAACTTGAGAAATGATTGCCAGATTATATCTTCTTGTTGAAGTATTGGTAGTATAGAAATTTGGAGTAAATCCGATTAAATTCCAAATTTTAGTTTTTGGATTTAATTTTTGTAATTCATAAATTTCAACTCGTTTGGGATATCCAAATACTTCTAGATTGTCATTGTCTTTGTTGTTCTTGTTTTTGTTTTCTTTTTGCAGATGGTCGTTTTCGTGTTCATCGTGATGAAAGTCGTGGTCGTGGTCATGCTCATGGTCATGGAAATAGTCATGAACATGACCGTGGTCTGGGTCGTCATTAAATTCATCAACTATAAATGTCTGTGTTAATCTTGCTTCTAATTTATTTACATAATTTTGGAAATTTAATCTAGTCTCTTCATTATAAATCCATTCTAAAAATTGTCCTTTAATTGTTGGATGGGTTAGTATTACAAATATCCAAACACTAATAATACAACCAATTTGAACAATTATAAAATGATTGATTAAATAGGAAATAACAATTGGAACAACAAATAAATTAATCAATATAGTTGTAACTAATCCAAGGAATACAATTGAACTTATTTGTTCATCTTTAAAATATAAATAATCAGTAGTTAACCAAACTAAAAAATCCCAAGTTATAATATAATAATCCATAAAATTTTGAGTATCAGTTAAATTTAAAAAGAATTCTCTTGAGAATAATGCAATTGGTTTCGGAGTCTTGCATTTACTTAACTTTGAATTGGCAGGGAATGGATTAGTATCAAAATATTGATGATTAAAAGTTGAATCTGGGGGATACATTAATAAATAATGTGGTATCATAACATTTCCTAAAACATTCAATATAGGAATGATAGTAATCAAATAAGGATTTAAGATTACATGAGTTATAATTAATAACACGCCAATTGTATAAAATGGATTAGTCCAACTGAAAAACTCAATAATTGAATTAATTAAAATATAAGTTGATGAATTTCTTTGATGTAACATATTTGAATTTCTTTGTAAAAGATTTATACTTAACCCTGGTCTTGATTTTTGTGCTTGTATTCGACTATTAATCACTTTTGAAGTATGTTCGTCTATAACATCATTAGAAAGAATCATTGACAATACCTTTTCCATCAACTTATCAGCCAACACTTGAGTAGATGTCGAGGGTGTCGTAATAGCAGTTGACAACGATGAGGAACTCGGTTGCTGCTGCAGTAGGGTCATGGTGGCATTAGCAGAAGAAGATATAGATGAATTGGACATGCTTCCAATACTTTGTTCATTTGGGGTTGAAAGTCCCGTAGAATTTGTATGACTTGGTGATGATTCATCCTTTTTCCAAAATGATGAGAAATCTAAATCCATTGAATAATGCTTTTTTGCCTTTGGTCTCGACTTATCTTCATTTGAAGATTCTTCTATTGATAATATATTCCCAAGTATATTTGACATCGACTCCATTGTAGATAATAACTTATATATGATGAGTATTAAACAATGGATAGTAAATTGAATCAATACAAGACACAAATAAAATGCGTGTTTCGAGATTTGATGGTATAGAACAATTCCTCTTCTTCTGCTAAACAACGTATATGGTTCTGTTGGAGTATGTTTATGAAGTATCAATTCTTATAACTTGTATTATATGATAATGATGATAGATGGCTTCGAAAATATCAAATGAATTGTTCTTAGTTCTGTTTGTTCCATTTCCAGGGAAACAAAGAATTTTAACCTTTTCATGTGACATTAAAGAGAGAGAAAAAATAATAATTGGAAGTTACAATAAAGGGAGAAGGTCGGGGGGATGCACGGCACCCTCAATCAATGACTTCTGAAACAGTCTTTTCCGTTACATTAAAAGGGTTAAAAAGTTTACGATGTGAAGATATAAATGAAATTTCATTAAAATGACGGGGGGTAAGACTAATACAAAATACTAATATACATATGGAAATAAATCACAGTTTATACTGGAAACTTCAGTCAATTACAATAACCGATCTATTATCAACCATTGTCTCTTGTTTTATCCTTATTTTTGAATTTATATTTCGATTTAATTGTGATTTAGTTAAATCTCGTAATGGTTTAGATTCGTCAAATGAAGACATTGGGGTCAAACTAGACTCCATCTTTGTCTTTTTATTGGGATTTTGTGCCTGTCTTTTTAATGTCACTCTTGGTCTTTTCTTCAGTGGTGTAGTAGGTGGGGTTAAAATCATATCTGATTCTATTTGTTCTTCCTTCTTGATCTCCTTCTTAATCTCCTTTTTGATCTCCTTCTTGATCTTCGGTATATTTTCTTGTTTGATTGATACGGTCTCTTCCTTTATATCAATGTCCTCCTTCTGATTGTTCTTTAATTTCTTAGAATCCAATTGTTCTTGTGTTAAGAACAAATCAGGTATTTCTTGTTTTAAAACCCCGACAAAATCATCGCAATCACATAATATTTCATAATCAATATAGTTCTCCCATTGTTTCGATAATGGAGTTTTATTAACAAAAATCACTTTGCCATTTTTATCATGAATTGATTGACTTAATGACTTAACCAATTTTTTAACCCCATCTACTTTTAATGAAGTTCCCATTATAATTAATAAATCAGGTCTTGATCTTAAATCAACATTTAAACCTTGAGATAAAATTTCCGATTGAGGATGATATTCACCATATAATACAATATCAGGTCTTAACATTCCTATATTACCGGTTATACGTTTCCCAGAATATAATCTTTCTTCATATTTAGCATAACAATTGGAACATTGAGGATTTACACCTTGAGATAATAATACTTGATATTTTTCATTCCAATCAAAATTACTAAAACAATTTGTACAACTTAATTTGTGTAAATTACCATGTAATTGAACAACATCAAGTTGTTTCCATATTTCATTAAACTTTTTGGAATTTGAAAATTCTTCAAGATTTATACCTAAATTTAAATTTATTGATTTCTCCAAGGAATCGATATTTTGAGTATAACATCTTAATAACTTATTTTTATCTTTCAAAGTTTTAATAAATCTATGAGTTTCAGTTGGTTCTGCTTGTAAACTTGATTTGTATAATGATTCCATAAACGTACAAAATAATGATAAGGAAATTTCATCTCTGAAAAGACTAATATCAAACAAATCTTTCCCCTTAACAATCGTCTTGGGATATTTTGTTTTAACCATATTATATAACCCATTTGAAGACCTAAAATCAGGAATACCGGCATTGCATGAAATCCCTGCCCCTGTCAATACTGTACATTTTTTAGACTTGAAAATATGCTTAATAACCTCATTTAGTCTTATAGATACTTCAGATGGAATCGTATTATCTGGATTAAGATGATTTAAGTCAAGTGATATCATAGTTATTTGTTGTTTTTGGAAAGGAACTGAGAAATGTTTTGCCAATCAGACTGAAGGGGTGGGAATATTAGGGAGAGGTTGCTAATATGAGCAACCGTACAAAAGAGTGAATATTTCGGAAAATGAGTATTCCTTAAACGTGTTTATACTACCAGTTTATCTCTTGGGTGGTTGTAGTATAGTGAATGTTGTGGTTTCTTTCTTCAAGCCCTTCTTAGTGGTTGTTTTAAAATGGTTGTAAAACAAAGAAAAAAAGGAAAAGGAAAAGTGACACAGGTAGTGTAATTGTTGCAAATGATTTTCTGCCACTCGTCGTTAAAAGGGGGATGAGGAATTGTTTAATTTCTGTGAATGAACAATTGTATGACAATTGATTCAAATTTCTAATGAATACTAGTGAAACGGGGAGTGGTAGGGTGTGTATGTGTTGACAATTGTTCGTTTAATTCGAAAAAACTTCAATACTTTGATGGTGAATTGTGAGGTTTTGAAAATGAATGGTGAAAGGACAAATATATTTTCCTAATTGGGAAATATTCAAAACACGAATTCTTCATTAATTGTGTTTGTTAATTTATTCAATTAAACATCAATTAACATTGTCTATTTTGTGTCACTTTGATTGTTTACTGTAGTACTTTCAATACAACCCTTACAACATGCCTAGATTATTTTAGACACGAATGTTCGCTTGTTTCCTTTGTTTACTTGTTTAGCTGTTTTTGAACTAGTTGGAACCCTTCACAACCAGGTCAAAGTTACAAGTTAATCTCTTTTGTCTTGTTATGTTTGTAAGTTAGCCAACTTAACGTATTCAGATTCTAGAAGGTATACTTTTCTCTTTGTGGTTACTACATGTTACTTCTGGAAACGAGTAAATAGAAACAAGTAAATAGAAACTACTACAAATATTATGCTTTGTCTTCTTAAACATCTTCTACTAAGTTCAACCCATTCAAAAAAAAATAGTAGAAACGACAAATATAAAACTTGAAAATTACACTTATAAACTATTATTCTTTGTATTATCTGTTTCTCTATCCACTCTGACTATTCACAGCTAATTCCATGATCAACCTAGTTGCTAAATGTAAGAAAGGATATGCAGAAAACGACCCGACCTCATCCAAATCTTGTTTAAAACTTTCTTGATTACTTCCACTTGGATTTTCCCAACCATCAAATTTAAAATCAACTAAATAATTATTTGGTTCTAATTGGAAAAGTTGTATTTGCATCTTCATTAAATTTGGTGTACTAGAACTATCCATATCTTCATCCTGATCTGCTCCTGCTCCTATTCCTGTTCCCGTTCCTGTTCCTGATTTATATTTCCATCTTACTCTAATTGTCCATAATTCTTCTTCAGTGGGTTTGGCCCATTCAGCACCAAGGTTCTTTAATGCTCGATAAATCTCGCCCATAACATCTAATGGATATGATCTAGATCTTATACCAAAGTGCCATCTGGTTCTCAGTTTCTTAGTTGGTGCTGGGTTTGCTTGATTTAATTGACCACCACTAATTTCCATCATAAATGCACGATGGATAGAAGGTAAAGATGATGGTAAGATGGCAATTGTTGAAGTGGGCAACGTAGATAAATCGGGTACCGTTGCTAAAGTCTGGTATGTTAAGGATTGTTGAACACCAGGTGCCGAACTTGTTGAACCTGGAGTGTATTTTGAAGTGGGAGGTGGAGATGATGATAGAAATGAATCAATCTTTTCTGCCTTTGATTGTTTTAGATCACGAACTAATGTACGGTTTTCTTTCATTAACAAATATGCATCCAAGATTTCATTTGATTGTTCTTGTGGTGATGCCAATTTATTACATCTCTCAATAACACTTAGAATTTCATCTCTATCATATCCCATTGTCATTGATAACGCACCAATTACATCCTCGTCTATTTCAATCTTAGTATTCTTCGTCTTAGACAAGTCTGGTGGTAGTAAGTAATCTGCCATATCCTTCTTAAACCATTCATCTTCCATAATCTCATGAATTGTTATTCTATTTAATGGATTAACAACTAACATTCTTGTCAATAAATGTTTCGATCCTGAAGATAAATAGTTAGGTAAAGTGTAAACACCATTACTAATTTTCTTGAATAAAGCTGGGATAAATTCATCATCGAATGGTAATCTTCCACATAACATAACATATAAGATAACACCAGCAGACCAGACATCCACTTCAGGACCAGCATATAATTTTCCACTAATAACTTCAGGTGCAGCATAATTAGGAGATCCACAACTAGTTTTCAAGAAATTCCCATCTGTCATTATATTTGAAAGTCCAAAATCAGCGATTTTAACATTTAATTGATCATCTAACAATAAGTTTTCTGGTTTCAAATCACGATGAACAATTTTATGTCTATGACAATATTCAACTGCAGCAATGATTTGTTGGAAAAATCTACGAGCTTCATCTTCAGGCATCTTACCTCTTTGAACAATATAATCAAATAATTCTTTACCTGCAAATTCAATAACCATGATTATTTCATCCTTTGATTTGATAACATCATATAATTTGATAATATGTGGATGTCTTAATAATCGTAAATATGAAATTTCTCTCTCAACACGTCCTTGCATGTCTGATTTTGCCAATGTCTTTCTATTGATAATCTTAAGCGCAACCCTTTGTCCTGTCACTAAATGCTGGGCCAATTTGACTTTACCAAATGAACCTTCTCCTAATGTCTTAATGATTTGGTATTTACCTATCCTATTAGCTGGATTTGCCCCTGGGTCTATTTGCATCTGTTGGGTAGGTTGAGGGAGTGGTTGTGGCTTATCGCCATTCTCATTAGGACGATGGTGATGATGATGGTGGTGGTGATTGTGGTGATGTCCATCACCATCTGATTGATCTTGAGTTTGATCCGACATTGGATTTATGATTTAAATTAATATAGTTGCTATTAATAATCTATCAAAATTAGAGTAATAACTTCAAATGAAACTTGTTCTTGATTTTTCCGTCACTGGGCAACAAAAAAATCTTATGGTTAAAATTGGTAATGACACGCCCCCTTTCATACACAGTGAAGTTTACTTGGTAAAGAAAGATAGAATAAAATGTTTACTAAGGGGATATACATATGAGAGAAGATATCCAGTTAAAGAGTATATACTTATGATGTACATCTAGATAAGCACGCTATTTCCTTCTCCGTTCATCTTTATATCGGTCCTGTTGGGATCTCTCATCTCGATATCGATAGCTTCTATCAACATCAGTAGAAGATTTGGTCGTCTTAGTTTTCGAGTATTTGGTTTCATCTCGATCTCTTTCATCTCTATCTCGATCTCTTTCATTTCGATCTCGTTCATTTCTATTTTTTTCATTTCTACCTCTCTCTTTTCTGTTTCTTTCATCTTGTTCTCCATAGTTTGTTCTATCGTCGTTTGATCGTTTTGATGCATTGTAAGTACTTCTATTATAATTTGTCTTCCTTGAAGTACGATCCTCTGTGGGAATTATTTCTTCTTTCTTTGGAACAAGCCCTTTCGGTATACCCTTTGGTGAGTCTTGTGCTTCGATTAGTAACTTCCATAGTTGTTCACAGAAGCTTAATGAATCGTCTTTCCCTAAAAAATCAGTCATCTGTAACTGTATCGCCTTAATATCAGGATGTGTATCTGACTGTAATAATTCGTAAACATAATCAACAATGATGTCATCGTCGGGTATAAGTGAACTAATTTTCACTTCTATCCAAGGTTTGATAATTGACAAATCCACTTTGGAAATATCTACTTTGGAATTAAACGATTTAGGAAACTTATTTGATTTCTGCTCATTCTTTAGTTTTGATTCTATGAAATCTCCATCGGCTTCTCTAATTCTATATGCCATGATTAGTCCCACCCCAGGAGAGTTTTTCGGTAAATAGGGTTAAGCAAATAAAATATATTTTTTCTTCAGGCAAAGTTCAAATTTGAGTTTTTTACGATTTATTTGTTCTACTTTACAGTTTTGATATTTGCAATTTATTTTACAGTTTTGATGGTTGCAAAAAAAAAACTTACACATTCATTTTAAGACATTTAATTTTCATTCCCACACCTTTCACTTATCTAAACATAAACAAACAACCACAATATATAGTTCCCAGGTACACACACGGAGGCTCCCTCGTTTTGTTCATATTTCCACTACTCTTGAAGTTCATTTAATTTTTATCCCTTTTTTGGTTATATTGCTGTTTGTTCCCCACAGTTTACTTTACAACAATTAATATAAATATCAGTCCAAAGTTTTTTGCAAAGATAAGAATTCCCAAAACACTTCTGACTAGATTCTTTTTCTTTATTAGTTATGTTCGACGATTTTGATCCAATTCCTAGTTATAATTCATTTCCATTTCCTTTTGATGACTTTGATAGAATTCCTACTAATGATTCATTATCATATCTTTATTCAACCAGTTCTTCCAAAACGGATGATGGCTCAATAAGCTCTGGCAGCATCCCGGGTTTATATACAAAGTACTGCACTTCACGATCCCTCTCAAGAGTTCAATCTATTGAACTGGAAATAGATGATGTTCCTTTGACTTTCAAACCAAACATTTGGTCGTCCTCCTATAGAAGTGAATTCTCAAATTCCTTACTGATTGAAGTCTCAAATGTTTTCAACAGTTTTCAATTTAATGAAGAAAGCTATTCTACTATTCCATCTGATCCTTCAAGTCCATTAACAACAAAGTCAACTTTGATCAATCAAACCGGCAAAGCTGCTTCCTTTGTCCCTGATGGTTCTACTAAGTATCCTTCAATGGCTACTCCAAACTATCTTACATTCAGATCTTACAAAGGAACTATTTTCACGGTACCTAAGAATTCTAAATTCTTTGTTATCAAGTCATATAATATTCTTGACGTTAATGCATCATTTACACATAATATATGGACTTCGACCGAATTGGGTAACAAAAGATTGGATAGAGCCTATAAAGAGTTGCAAGTAACTGGTGATCCTGACTTTGATGGAAGAATATTTTTATTTTTCCTGGTCAACTCTCTGGGGAAATTTTGTGGTATTGCCGAAATGAAAGATTCCTTGGATTATACAAAAACAAGTGATATTTGGGTGGAGCAAACAAGGTGGAAAGGAATCTTCCCTGTCGAATGGCTACTAATCAAAGATGTACCAAATAGGTTTTTCCAACATTTGAAAGTACCATCAAATGAAAATAAACCAGTAACCAATTCAAGAGATACACAAGAAATCCCCCTTGATCTTGGTATTTCCATGCTTAAAATTATTAGTTCTTTCAGAACCAATGATTAGATTTATAGTCTTATAATCTTCATTTATGTAAACTTAGTGTGTATTCATATTTCAACCGATTTAACTTAGTCAACTGTAAGAAGAAACGAAATTCTGAAAGGAACGAGCTCCTGAAAAAAAAAAATTGAAAAATGAAGCCACTTTCTCACCTCACACTCTTATAGACCTCTCTAAGCAACCATGATATCTAGGAGACTAACAAACAGAGGAGTATTATCCTCTCTACGCCAATTCTCAACCTGTGTAAAGTTACATCAAAATCTGAGCAGTGAGACCTCTCCTAGTCCTCAAGATGATTCAGCCAAGAAATATTATGGGAAAGATGTTACTTACGGTGCATTGTCAGAAGCTCAAAAAGCATTCCTAGACAGAGTCATTAGAGTAGATCAGGCCGGTGAATTAGGAGCCAATTATATTTACATGGGTCAATATATGGTTCTTGCAAGCAAATATCCGCATTTAAAACCAGTTTTACAACACATGTGGGATCAAGAAATCCACCATCATAACACTTTTAATGAATTGCAAACTCGTAAAAGAGTGAGACCTTCTTTGTTGACACCTTTATGGAAAGTTGGTGCAGTTGGAATAGGTGTAGGTACTGCTTTGATCGGTAAAGAAGCAGCAATGGCATGTACAGTTGCTGTTGAAACTGTCATTGGTGGACACTACAATCAACAATTGAGAGTATTGATGAACCAATACAATGTTGCTATATATGACAAAGAAACTGGCGCAAAGCTCGATCCTTCACAAGTAGAATTAAAGGCGAGAAGTTCGGAAGAATTAAGTTCTTTGAAATCCCAAATCAGTGAGTTTAGAGATGAGGAATTGGAACACTTAAATACAGCAATCGAACATGATGCGGAAAAAGCCGTTCCATATATGTTGTTGACTGAAGGAGTAAAATTGATTTGCAAAGGTGCAATCTGGGGTGCTGAAAGAATCTAGATGATTCATGTACATGTATATATACATATAGCTATTAGAATGAATTTATGGATTGTTGAATATTAGTCTAGTCATTTTGTTACCCTACTCTATCAAGATCGCGCTTTTCTATGGACGCAGAGCCGCACAAGAATTTTGACAAACTGTAAACAAAAAAAATAAGTGTTTTGAAAATCTTAAATCAATGACAGGGAAGTAAACAGATTCGGTCCGTTAACCTTAGTGATGTCATCTGCTTTGAGAACTCCTCAGAACAGGCCGAGAACAGCCAATTCACAGAATTCTAGTCAACAAGGCAGGAATATTCCAAAAGATTCTTTCCCACTACTTCCAATAGATCAAATTACCGCATGTTTACGTGATTGCGATTTCTCCCTAACAGAGGATCAAGTTCTGAGACCCACATCTGCATTTGTATGTGCCTTATATGAGCACTTTTTGGACTCATTCATGGCGATTAGTCTAGGAACTATTGAAGTTAAATGTCGTCAACTGGCTCTTAAATCACTCCAAACCAGTGGAGTAGACATGGAAAATGGTGGAATGATGAGAGATAGGGATGGAGATGTCGATATGGACGTCGAATTTAGAAAATATGAAGGATATAGAATTCGTGTTCTTCATAGGTACTGCTTCAACTTTTTTGTAAAATGTGGATTTTATGACTTTGGATACTTTGATTTATACAAACCTGATCCCAAGAGGACTCAACGAGTACTAAGTGCGGTTATTAATTACGCTAGATATAGAGAGGAAATGTTTCGAAAACATGAAGCCGTGGCCGAGGAAATAGAGAAGATGATTAGTGAAGTGAAAGCTGCTCGTGAAAGAAAGGGTCAGATGATCAATGAAATACAACAAGCTAAAAGACAGTTGGAAAGTAATGGACCCACTAAAGCAACTTTAAAACAGATTAATGCATACAATGCTAGAATGGAATCAGAACTTAAAAAGTTGAAAGGATATCAACAAGAATACTTTGCGGATCGTGAAAATTATAAAAGTGAAAAAAATCGCCTCTATCAGGCGTATGAAACCTATGAGGCAAACCTTGAAATACAAGCGGAAGAGTTAGAGAACTTGAGGGCTTTCGCTGGTGACAATCTCCAAAAATTGAGTTCTGTGACAGAACAGTTTAAGATTGATTTGCTGGAGAAACAAGCGAAGTACACTGAATTGGAACTTCAATATCAAAACTTTTCAAAAACTATTCAATCTATTACAAGAGTACAGTCAAGCGTTAATGAATCGCTTAAATTGGTTGACGAGGTGGTCAAATTGGGTAGAAATGAAGAAAAGGAAGCTGAAAAGGTTCATTACGTTGAAGGAGAGCTTTCTCGATCACTTCGAGAATCGGAGAGTCATGAACAACAACTTGAGATAGTTAAGAGCGACTTGACAAAGTTAGATGAAAATATCAAAGAAATGGAAAGAATGACGACGACAAAGATGAAGGAGCTGTCTTCTAGACTCAATGAGGTCCAGGATAGATACTTGCAGCAGACAGAGAAGGCTAGAGAAATAGAACAAGAGATACGGCGAAGTCAGAAAGCAACTGAAGAAGTTGAGAATGAAATACATACTAAAGTACGAGATTTTGAAATTAAAAAGCAGAAGGAAATGGCGAGGGCCCAAAGAGTTGAATCTACATTGAGAGACTACATCGAAACTGCAAATGATAGACTAGTTATGGCTCAAAAAAATCTGGGCTTATGAGATATATTGATGATTGGGAATCTTTGGACGTTTTGTTATATGTTGTATTAACTGAATAAATATATAAATTACACCTCTACTTATTCTTGCAATTAAATCTTGGTTTGGTTTCTTCGGCTCTCATTTTGTATCAGTACTGGTAGGTGTTGGACTTTCGCTAAACTTAGGATGTACGGTTTTCTCTTGTATACTCTTCTTTCTTTCTTTTTCCCTGTCTTCTTCCTCCTCGTCATATACCACTTGTTCTTGATCACTTATAACTTGCTGTCGCTCAAATGGATCGTCCTCTTGTTCACCTACAACGTGCCCTTGGTCATCTCCTGCCTGATCTTCGCCAATAATTCCTTGTTCTTCGTCATTACCTCTTGTCTTGATATCTGTAGTTTTGGGGATTTTCTTGTTGGTAGTGAACAATGCAGCAATAAAACAAACAATTGCAAACCCAAGTCCCAAATAGAATACATTCTTAAATGCTTTCATGTATTGATCCAACATCATAGTTTTCGTTTCTTCTGGAAATGATGTAATCAATCTTGGGTTGGAAATTAAAGATTTGGTAGTTGTATTTGTTAGGATTTCGTACGACTCTGAATCTTTAGGCAATGATTCTATTAAATGATTAATATATGAAGTTCCAGTTGTCTGAAATATTAATTGGGCTAAGTTAACTGACACTGTGGCTCCAAAACTCTTCAAAAAATTAAGGAATATCGTAACTAGAATCAACGCACCAGGGATATGTTTAGGTGAAACTAACTGGGCTGCTAAAAGTGAGCTCTGAAACTGTAAACCAATCGAAACACCACAAACAATCAAAATCCCTATTCTTAAACCTAAAGAAGAGTCCGTTGATAACAACAAAAATAAACCTGTTCCAATGGGTGATAATACTCCAGATATTATCATTGTCAATTTAACGTTTCTTGTGTACCCAATAAATAAACTGTTTCCGAAAGATGCTAAGGTGACAGCGATAACCATAGGTAATAAATAAATCCCTGATTGTAAACTCGATGCATCAAAAATAACTTGGAAATAAATTGCAAGATATGTAAGGTTCGAGATGAAAAATGCAAAATTGAACATACCACTTAGACATGCTGCTAACACTTGAGGAATTAATAAAAATTCTTTCAATATCATAGGATTTTTGGCAAATCTAAAGTTCCACACAATAAACGCAAGAGAAATTAAACCACCAAGTGTGAACATGACGATGATAGGAGCCGAATTCCATGGGAAATCGATCCCTCCAAATGTCAATGCAAGTAATACCAAAACTATACCTGTCGCTAGCAAGAATGTCCCTATAAAGTCAATTTTGGAAAGCTTTTGTCTTAAATTACCTTCTGGCTTTGGAGGGTTGAAGCCAAACAATAAGATGAAAAACGCTACCCCACCAATAGGTAAATTGATATAGAAGCACCATCTCCAAGAAATCTTCTCCAATGCTCCACCTACAACTGGACCCAATACACTAGATGTGGAGTACACTACTGATATTGAAGCAAACAGCAAAGATCTCTTAGAGATTGGAACTGACTCCGTCAAGATTACCATAACCATTGATTGAATGGCACCTCCGCCAATACCTTGGATAGTCCTTCCTCCAATCAACATACCCATTGAATTTGAAAGGCCTGAGATTAGTGATCCAGCTTCAAATATTATTATTCCGGCAATCATCGTGGTTTTCCGACCAAATGCAATAGATAATTTCCCATAGGATGGAGCTAGACATGCCATGGGCAACAGGAATCCTGAGGTTAACCATCCAATCTGGGCAAAAGAGTGAAACTCTTCACCTACTGTTGTCAAAATTGTGGATACGATAGTTTGGTCTAATGCGACTAAAAATAATGATACAACGCAAGATATTATTGTTAAAACCAACGGCATGCCTTGAAGATATTGTTGATGAGCTTTTGTTCCGTCACCAGCATCAGCCTCTACATATGAGTATTGCGATTCTTGACGGGTGACAGTATCTAACACTTGTTCTTGTTCCTGTTGTTGCAGTTCTGTTCTGTCATTCAGGGGTCGCTCCAGCATACTGATTTTTGACTTTCTTTTCTTTTAACTGGGTTGGTTAGATTGACTCAAGAATGCTTAAATGACTAGTATTATCGTTTACTAATATTTGATGTCATCTGCTTTTGTATATGAATAGTTTCTCAAGGAAAGTTAGTGGTTATTTTGATTTTCAACTGTTAGTCGTTTAATAAAGAAATGTTGAAGTGAGTTAGAGTAGGTTTGAAGAATCTGGCATCTGTATATGGCCGCATTGAAGAAAAAGCGGATTTGTGACTTTGTGTAACTTTTCGGTTTCTTTTTTTTCTTCAAGCATTTCCCCTGAGTGTGGGCCACTAGTCGTACACTATATGCACTCTCTTTTTTTCTCTCTCTCTTTTTCGACCGGCAACTTCTCCTTCCAAATTAGGAAGGTTTGTTCTTCCCACGCGTCGATTTTATTTGTTGTGATTTGATCGCCCACTTTTTTTGAATGTTTATAGTACTTTTCTTTCCAATAATCACACTAAATTATCTGTTTATCATCAATTACATCAAGGTTTTCGATTATTAATCATTAATATATCGGTACGTATGCTCTATGAAGCAATTGGATCGAAAGAGTGACCAGTTTGCTGTCAATTGATCGAGTTTTCATTGGATTGTCAGTTTACTAACAATTTTTTAGACCAAAATCAAAACAACAACAACAACAAATCATTGGTACGTATCTTTCATTCATCTTTGGGTCCACGGAGCTTACCTTATCAACGAGAGTAGGTCTGTGTATCTTTTACGTCGGTTTTTTAATATTTGCTAACAGTTTTCAGTGCTATGGTTATTTTGCCCACTAAAAAAGTTGAACCGTTAGTTAGGGCTCTCCAAGATCCACTCAACCCATTTACATTTAATCCAAATGAAACATGTGATACTATGGTGTTTCCTGTCAATGACTGGGGTGATGTTGAAAGATTTATAGGGCATAGGAATATGTACTCCACTTATAAATACAATCAAACCGTCATTACCAAGTCAGATGGTGATAAAGTTCGTCAAAAGGTAAGGAGTAAACAAGAAGCTGAAGAAGCTGATAATATTTACATGGTTTATTATTGCCATTGTCGTGGGTACCCTCCTGCTATTTCTAATGAACAAAAAGTCGAGACATGCAACGAAATTTCATTGTTTCAACAACTTGAAAATCGAGCATTCTGTTCCATTCCCGAGCATTTATTGGCTGGTTTGGATGTCTTTGGAAGAGATGGTGCTGGTAATGTTGGTTTATCTGGTGGTGTTGGTTTATCTGGTGGTGTTGGTTTATCTGGTGGTGTTGGTTTATCTGGTGGTGTTGGTTTAGCTGGTGGTGTTGGTTTAGCTGGTGGTGTTGGTTTAGCTGGTGGTGTTGGTTTAGCTGGTGGTGTTGGTAATGTTGAATCGAGTATGAATAATGGAAGTCATTTTATAAACCTTCCAATCTTTAAATGCATGAAGGCTTCTGATAAACTCGAACTTTTGAAAATTAATGAGAGAATTGCTGAGAATCGAGTTAAATCAATAGTAACGTCCTCTGGAGAGTCCGATCATTTGTCTAGAATCTCCAAAAAATGTGGATGTCCCTCAAAAATAGTTGTTGAGAAGAAACGAAATGCCTTTCAATTGACATGGGTTTTTTTTCATAATCATGAAGTTGGTTCTATTGATTACGCTCGATCGCTATCCTTAAATCCTGCTGTTGTGGACTATATTGAAGGTGCGCTATTGGATAATGAACTGCTTTCGTATTCAATGCTACGTCAAAAAGTTTGTCATCCTAGCGATATAGAACTTCTTAAAAATGGCTTTATAAACGAGTATTCAAATTTGACAAAAGGCAAATTCAAATCCATAAAAAGGCGATTGTCAATTAAATTTCCTCCAAATCCATTGGCTGCAATGGACTGGTGGGGCAAACAAATTACCGATAGGAATGGTTATTTCGAGATGTGGGATGATATGGATGTTCGAAATGCCGGAGGAATACGAGTATGGGGGTTCATGTTTATGACAAAGTGGCAGTTAGATTTAGCGAAAGATCCCAACAACACCCATGTGGTATTTTTGGACGCCACTCATAAGACCGCAGTTGGGTTGCATTCGGAAGACAGCGCCTATCTTTTTACAATTGTAATAAGGAATCAGAATACTAGTTCTGGTTCCCCACTTGCATTCTTCTTAACGAATTCTCAACAAGAAGTTGCAATTGAGAAATTCCTTTCCTTTGTGAAGAGAGTTGGTAAGTTTGAACCTACACAAGTTGTCATCGACTGCTGTGCCGCTGAATTCAATTCTATCAGGTCTGTTTGGAAAAGCTCTTCGATAGTTTATTGTTCTTTTCATGTTATAAGAGCTATCCGCAACAATGTTTCAAAAATTAAAGATGAGTCATTGAGAAAGGCCGTGGGTAACACATTTTCTAAGATAATTTACTCTAAGACTAAGGGGCAAGCTATATCTCTTTTTGAGAATCACAAGAGAGAGATGTCCCAAGAACCAGAGTGGTTAGATTATCTCAAATTTTGGGACGATAGACTTCAACACTGGGTTGTATCATTTATTCCAAATGTTGCCGCACACTATGTCACAAACAACTATGTCGAGTCTTATCATAGCCAATTAAAGCGGTACTTTCTCAAGAACCGTAGAAATTTGGTTGTTGCGAAATTCATTCACATATTGGTCGAAAATTTGGTGTCAGTTTATGAGTATAAGGAAGCAGGAGTTATACAAGGAACTATTGACCGTAGTTGCAGTTTGCATGAGGAGAAGGCTAAGAAGGTAGCTTATTCTCTAGCCCCTGCTGCCGGTAGATACTTAATCTGTTTTGTTGGGATGGAAGTATTGGTTGCATCCTTTTCAACACTTGAATCTTTGGATAGTGATATCCCAATTTTCTACTTTGTTCAAGTGTCTGGTCCTTCTTGTGGAAGTTGCTCATGTCCCCACTTCCAATTGAATAAGTCGTGGTGCAAACACATGTACCTAGTTGATAGATTTTACTCATTCCGAACATTATTCCCATTGATGAAATGTGATAATCGTGAGAGCACTTCAAAGGATGAGAATACTTCTATAGATGAGATTCTATCAAAAGATAAGGAGACAAAGTTTAATCCGAAAACAGCACCAGATTGGCAAATAAAGTTACGTGAAATTGGTAAAGGTATCGACGAAGAATTGAAAACTCCTGCTACACTACAGGATTCTGATGCTGGGGATCAGTTCTTTCAGTTAAAGGGTAATGTACCTGATAAGGTAAAGCGTGCGGAGAAGATATTGGAAGAATATCGAAAGTTAAATGCAGACGGTATAAAACCTGTTGTTACACAGGGAGGTGTAAGGAGAGGAAACAATGCTGGTAATCCTTCGGAAGAGCTGACACCAGAAAATGTTCTTAAAATTAACACTCTCAGCGAGGTTAAAAGAATGGAATATATTCTGTTTAAGAAGCAAGATGACGTCGATATGGGTGGTGAGCGTGTTGAGAACATGGGACCAATACGCGCGGATCTGCCTGAGGTTAAAATGTTTAGTCAAATTTTAAAAGAAACTATTGAACAAGATCATGATTGTTCATATGATACTCTTGCTGAAGCTGTTCTGGGGTTCCGATATACGATTAAATTCATCGGTGTAAGTGAAAGGGCGAAACAAGCATAGTCCTTGATTTAACTAGTTTGTAGTAAATTTAGTTGTATAGTTTGATATAAGAAAACAGAAGTATTCCTGCAAAACTTTCTTAGGTTTGAAATACATCTCTTGTAGTCTCACGCCATGCTCCGATATTGGGTAGTCTTAGGGATAATTTCCCATCAGTATTTTTCGATATACATATATGTAATTACTGAATTATAACTTAATGAAGTTTTCCAAGTCTTATTCAGTAGAGTACTAGAGGAAACCGAAGTAAGACAAACCACTGTAAACAATCAAACTGCCGCAAGTGCCTTCATAGTTGAATCCAGTAGCCCATCATTAAGCGGTAATGGTGGATAACGTCTAATTGATCTCTTTGCTAATGTTCTGTTTCGTAGGAGCAACAGACAAAGATATAAGGCAGCCACTACTACACATTCTGTTTTCAAAATTGAGTCCCAAATATCATCGATGTAGAAAGCACTTTGATTCCACAGTTACTTCACCCTGGCCCATTAATAATCGGTCGATTCAATCTAAACACAACCAATATACAATATATCAAAGTAATATCGTGCGGAATAAATTTGGATTTTGTAATCATGTCATATTGCACTTTTAAAGCCAATAAATTTGAGTGGAATGGTGAGTTATATATATATTTGCAATTCTCGAATACTTTGATTAAGAGAAGAAGAATGAACTGGATACTTCAAGTGGTAATATAGAACCATCTGTACTAGAAGTCTCAGCTTCGTGGTAAACTGAAGAGTATAGTATCCTTTCGCGGTAAAATAGCGAGAGAAAATATAATCTTCGCGGTAATTTGAGAAAACTCGTGGTAAATTAGGTCGAGGACTAGGATTTCTGGACCTAAAATTGAAAATTCCTTACCTAATTGACCTACAAAGAACTTGAAGCCTGTAATGTATACTGGCTGGTTGGGGCTACTTCTACCACAGGTAGTAACTCCTGTAACTTGCTTTAGTTGCATTTTAAAGGAGTAGAAGTATGCTAATGTCCTATTTACTCTAGAATCTATCCTTTAATACTAGTTTTTGCAATTATATTTGGTGAAACTCTATAGAAGAGAAAAGCACTACCATATCTTCTAAAAACCAAATATGGAACCTCAAGAAGTACTCAATAGGTCTTTAACAAAGGTCTATTTGCCAATAAAGTAGTATAATGAAGGAATTGAGACGTTACTGTAGAGAATAAGAGCATGTTATACAGGTACTGCACATTATACCTATTGGTTGTCACATGACATAGTTGTGACTTTGTCCATGTGACTCTGCATGTGACTCTGCATGTGACTTCAACTACTTCCGGGGGTACACCCTAAAAAATATTTTGTTAGGTGTTTTACGATAGTTGAGACCTACTCGGCGGTTTGTCTTCTTCCTTCACAAAGGTTTCTTTTGATAGTTTCTTTTGTAAAAATCTACAGAACAGGACAGAACAGGACAGAACAGAAAAGAAAAGAAAAGAGTACAGAACACAACAGAACAGAAAAGAGTCTGTCATACATATCAGAAAGAAACTATTAGTTTAATCGAAAAACTGACCAGATGATTAAAAAAAAGCAATTTAACCCAAAAGAGGAAAGAATGTCGCATGTCTGTCACTGCCATAAAGAAATAACAAACAAAAAGGTCAAAAATGCAAAATGTCGCACCTCAACAAACAGACATGAAAGTCGCACAGGCATTCTTCCTTGTTTGTCCCCACACAACCACAACCACAACCACAACCTACAACCACACGCAAAACTACGACATGATTCATACATACGACATTTTACCCACCTGAAAAAAAGTCTCCACCAAAAAACATACCCAGCAATTAAATTTCATCATCTAGACGTTGGGAGATTAGAATCGCCATCTCATACTCGTGCCGCCGCCACACTCCAACCACCGAAAATACTGATAGATTATTTATAGCCCATTACACATAGCCCAAATGGATGAACAAATACCTACATTCTTAGCAGTTACTGGAATTGAAGATGAATCAATTGCTAGACAATTCTTGGAATTAACTGGAGGTGATTTGGAATATGCTGTAACATTATATATGGAATCAGGAGGGACAGCAGGTACAGCTGGTGCCGGTGGATCAAATGGGACCAATGCATCGCATGAAGGACCTTCGATTCCTCGTGGATCTAATTCTGATGAAGAATTAGCAAGAAAATTACAACAAGAGGCATATGCTATTAATGATGATGTAAGAGAAGCTGATGCAAATATACATAGGCATGAAACATTGGTTGAACCTGGATTTTCTGGGTTTAGTTCTATGATGAATCAATTTCAACCTCGTCCAGTTGACCTATTTGGTAATAGACGAGAAGGGATTTTTCATCAAAGATATAACTTGCCTCACAGTGATGCTGATGATGATGATAATGATGACATGGAGCATGACTTTGATGGTGATGATAATGAAGATGAAGAAGATGATCATGACCATGATCTTCATCACGATGATTATGATGAAGATTCTGATGTCCAAATCATTAATGATTCAGATGATGAAGATACTGCGCATATAATCCCTAGAAATCGTAGAAGACGACTTCATCAATCTCGCGAATCTGAACTTACATCTACTCAAAGAAGATTAGCTAGTTTATTTCGACCTCCGTTTGAATTGATTACTATGGTAGATTTAGACACTGCTAGACAAGAAGGTAAACAAACTAATAAATGGATTTTGATAAATATTCAAGATTCTCATGAATTTCAATGTCAAGTTATGAATCGTGACTTTTGGTCAAACGATAGAATAAGACTGATTGTTCGAGATAATTTTATATTTTTACAATATCAGAATAATTCAACTACTGGTGAAAATTATGTTAATTTCTATCATGCTGATGAATTTCCCCATTTAGCAATTTTAGATCCATTAACTGGTGAAAGACTTAAAAAATGGAAAGATGGTGAAGTTCCAAATATTGATCAATGGATTAAAGATGTTGAAGATTTCTTGGATAGATTTTCACTTGCTCCTGATTCAAAAAATCCTTTGATTAGTCATGAACCTAGAATTGACCCAGATAGTTTGACAGAAGAACAACAAATTGAACTTGCAATGAAACAATCTATGATGGATAAACAAGGGAATACTGTCGACGATGCAATAATTCTTGACGATAGTGATGTAGATGCTGAGGATCTTCCTGAGATTTCTTCACCAGCGGCATCACCACCTCCAGTACCAACGGCGCAAGAAGAAGAAGAAGAAGAAGAAGAAGAAAAATCAGCAGATCCATTTGATTCGATCAAACCAGTCAATCATGAAGAACCATCAACTCAACCCTCTACAAGAGTACAAATTAGATTTCCTAATGGTAAGAGATTAGTACGAAAATTACTTACTACTGATAAAGTCATTATACTTTTTGAATGGTTAAAGTACGTTTTACAAGAAAACGGACTTGAATATGGTCTTCAAATAAATGATAAATTTAATTTATCAAATAGTTCAGATAAGTCATTTAAATTTATAAATTCATTAGATTTGTCTATTGAAGAAGCAAATTTAAAAAATGCAAGTATTCTTTTAGAAAAGGATTAGATAAATAAATAAATAAATCAAAAAGAGGATCATCTCCTATAGATTAGGAAACTTATTTAATGGTGGTATTGAAGGTAATTTTTGAGAACTAACATTTGTTAAAAGTTGTTTATAATTTTTACGAAGTTCTTTTTCTTCGTCATTGATATACTCCAATACGTCAGAATCATATTCATCAAGATATTCAGATTCTTCATACATGGACTCTCCCTCTATTGGTTCATCTTCTTCAGAATCATCCATCACTTGGTCTTCATCATCTTCTTCGTCGTCGTCGTCGTCGTCGTCGTCACTGATTTCCTGCCCTTCTTCTTCGTCTTCTCCTTCTTCTTCTTCCTCGTCGTCTTCCTCTTCCTCTTCATCGTCTACTTGCTGTCCTTCTTCTTCTTCTTCTTCTTCTTCTTCTTCAATTTGTTTAATTTTAGTTCTCATCAATAAGATATCTTGGGCAATATCAGTATCGTCTAATCCATCACACGGATGATGAAATTTCAGTAGTACATTGGTATTTGAATATTTTCGTTTAAGCATTTTTCTAGAATGTCCAACTTTGCATATTTTAGATGTCTTATTAATAATTGATCTTCTTATTGTTGTTAATTCAATTCTATTTTTATTTGGAAGTAATCTTGTATCAAGATTAATATAATTTGAATCATGATTATAATGTAATATATCAGATAATTCTCTTGAATTTATTGTATTTATTTTCTTTGAAACATCAGATTCAATGGAATCATTAACTTCTGATGGAGTCATCAATGATCGATAATATAATTTATCAGTATGATTCAAATATTTCTGAGTATTCATATGATGAAATTCCTTATATAATTGATATAATTCATCATTTGTCTGTTGTATAAGTTCTTGTTTCTTTCTTTGTAAATTATTATAATATTGTTTCCAAATAATTGTTGAATTACCTTTCAGATTATTTGATATTAATTGATGTTGATAATTTTTTTCATCTATTATCAGCTTTAAAATATCTTTATGATGTTGGAAAACTTGATTAAAAAGATATGGGAATGGTAATTTTGATGATTGTTTATCAACTTCTTCACCTTTACTTAACATATCATCAAAATCTAAAGGACTTTGTAAACTTTTAAAAATTTCACATAATTCAGTTTCATATTCTTCAATTGATTTTAATAAATCATTCCTATTAATTATACCTAAATTATTTAAAATTAAAT
>LQHL01001739.1:9027-35904 GCA_001655755.1 Hemisphaericaspora haegerdaliae
GGTTTCAATATCGCTCTCACTCTGAGATACAGTTTCAATTTCAGTTTCTTCAGTTGACCTTGGAATCGAAGTCTCAATGTCAGTCTCACTCTCAGATGCACCAGAGCTGAGATTTGCAGATTCCGTTTCATTCTCAGTGGCACTCTCAGTCTCAGTTACAGTCGCAGTCACAGTCGCAGTCACAGCTTCAGTCTCAGTCATAGTCTCAGTCTGATTTTCAGTCACAGTCTCAGTCACAGTCGCAGTCCCAGCTTCAGTCTCAGTCTCAGTCTCAGTCAAAATCACAGTCGCAGTCCCAGCTTCAGTCTCAGTCTCAGTCTCAGTCTCAGTCTCAGTCAAAATCACAGTCACAGCTTCAGTCACAGCTTCAGTCTCAGTCTCAGTCTCAGTCTCAGTCTCAGTCTCAGTCTCAGTCTCAGTCTCAGTCTCAGTCTCAGTCTCAGTCTCAGTCTCAGTCTCAGTCTCAGTCTCAGTCTCAGTCTCAGTCTCAGTCTCAGTCTCAGTCTCAGTCTCAGTCTCAGTCTCAGTCTCAGTCTCAGTCTCAGTATTAGTCTCAGTATTAGTCTCAGTCATAGTCTCAGCCACAGTCACAGTCACAGTCTCAGTCTCAGTCACAGTCTCAGTCTCAGTCTCAGGTCTCGGTGGAGTTGGAGCTGAGAAACTTTTTGTAACAGTAGCACAATTGAAAGGACATGGTTCTGCATCGTCAACTAATTGTGTGTAATATACACGAACACTTGTGCCGTCTACAGTTGATGTACTAAAGTGTTGATCATCATAACCGCGACCGATATCAAACTCGTACCTCTCCACTGTGTCTCTCTCCACTGTGTCTCTCTCCAATGTGTCAAAAGATAGCTGCAATAAGCCCTCCAGGTAATGCAAATCAAACTTTCCTTTGTTAGGTACTTCGATATAGTTAGTAGAACCACTAAATTGTCTAAGTTTGTAAGGAACACTTGGTATCCCTGATAGTTTCAATGCGCTTTCTGAAGCGACAAAGCATATTATGTTAAACTCACAACGAGTTTCACAATTGAACGTAGACAGCAGAAGACCAATCCACCCTACCGCCATCTCGACAAAACTGCCCTTCTGAGCGTCAACTATCACTTTTTCAAGACAAAGAGTCCCGATGTTTGACAATTGGGAAATCTTGAAATACCCATGTCCTTCCAGGACAGTAAACGCCAAACGACCACTATTCCCTAAAAATTCTACGGCGATAGCTGGGTGGATGTTGTCTGCCAGACTTCCATACAAGTTAATGGCAAGTTCCCCTGAGTTGTTGATTACATTTATAATAGATTCAATTTCAGTGGTCAACGTGTTTAAACTAAATATACCGTAGTTATAAATCAGCTGCATCTCCAAAATTGTATTTTCATGGCTGGGTGATATGGAATGAAAGTAAAATTCTCCGTAATTGTTTAGTGCCTTTGTTTTAAATTCATTCAAATCAAGAAGGGATAAAACTCCACCCTTTTCAATCCAAAAATCATCATTATATTCTTCTTGCTTACCTTCCCATATTACTAAACTTTCAATTTTTAATATCGCATGCACCAATTGCAAAATCAATGGTAAAAGACAAATTAATTTGTAAACCATGATGTTATTGTTATTGAGGAGGGAGGAAACAGATAGATAGGACTAATGAAGACATCCGGCTCAGTATATATAAACATAAATCTGCTGATCATATGAAAACAACAAATGACCCTTTCTGTTGTTAAAATAGCAATATTCTTGGAATTCTTGTAATAAAGTTAAATTTTTTAAGTTGATATTCACGCAATTGTAAAGTCGTATTTTATAGCCAGGGAGCTGCAAACCTTGAACACTTCAAATAATGGTCTATTTGGTCGTCCGCCGTAGTCTGGTAATGATTGTATTTGGATATCCCCTAGCTAAGAAAAAGCTTGAATTTATGGAGTCTTCCTTTGAATTATTAGGGTTTACCTTCAAGTGACAATGGTTTACACATTTTGATATATTTTGATTGATAGGGAAATTTCATGACTGAAGTTTCTCCTTATTAGATACCTTGTTTTGTCAGTACTCCTTGATCTCCTGTTTATTGGTTACACTTTCTATAATATTACAAGAATGATAGGAACATCTCAATCCCTAGAGCATTCACTATACCCGCTTATAATAATACAGTAGTGTGAACCAGTACTGACACTGCATGTTACTCCTTTCTTACTATAGACCCCTCTATATATAAAAGCTTTCTCTAATTGAATATCTTCCTTCCCAACCTTTAAACCCGGTGCAAATGATGTACTGCACATAGCCATACTAATTTTGGAATCCACAAAATTTTGAAACTTTCATTGCCACCACCAATACTCTATTAAGCTTTACTAACCATAGCCCCCCTCTGTCGTCCCTGCCCTGTCTGCCCTGCCTACCAGAAACAAGTTAGAACTAAAGGAATATGCCCAGTTTAGAACATTTGATCAATCGAGCTACTGATGCTACGTTAACCTCGGATAATTGGCAATATATTCTTGATGTATGTGATAAGATATCTAATGATCCAGAAGATGCCACGAAACAAGCCATAGGGATATTATCTAGTCGATTATCGTCCAAGGATGCCAATGTTATATTAAGATCGTTATCATTATTAATTTCCATAGCTGAAAATTGTGGATCAAGAATGAAACAAGAAATAGCTACTAAATCATTTTTACAAGATAATTTAATTAATAAATTATCCAATAAGAAATTGCATATTACTGTGAAGTATAGAATAATTGAAGTTATTGAACAATTATATTCAACTTTTAAATCTGATCCTAGTTTAAAACCAATGTCTGATGCTTATAAAAAGGTTAAATCTGATTATAAACAATATTTTAAATCATCGGGTCAAAATGCTCCTTCTAAGCCAGGGAAGCATGAAAGAACTCAAAAGGATAAGAAAAGAGAAGATGACGAATTACTGAGAGCCCTTAAGTTGTCTTTACAGGAATATGAAAGGGAACAAACAATGAAGAAAATATATCTTGATAATAAACCATTACCCGAGCCACACCAGCAACAGCAGCAGCAGCAGCCACTGGAACAACAACCCAATCAGTCCCCACCTAATGAAGCCGAAACTGTAGCTACAGTATCAAAAGTTCGTGCATTATATGATCTAATCTCATATGAACAAGATGAATTATCATTTCATAAAGGAGATGTAATCACAGTAATTGAATCAGTATATCGTGATTGGTGGAGAGGATCATTGCCCAATGGGAAAATTGGAATATTCCCATTAAATTATGTTACACCAATAATAAATAAATCATCACAAGAAATTAATCAAGAATTATCAATTGAAAATAATTTAATTAATTTAGAACAGAAGAAGATTGAAAGATTATTGGGGATTTTGTCGTCGTCAAATACAAATGATATTAATGAAGATGAAATTACTCTGTTGTATAATGAAATCATCCCATTAAGACCTCAATTGGGGAAATTCATTGATAAATATAATGTTAGAAAGGAGGAATTAATGGTATTGAATAATCAATTGAATAATGAAGTGAAATCATATAATGAGTTGTTAGATCAACTGATATCACAGAGAGCACAAGCTGGGGCTTACCAGCAGCAACAACAGCAACAACTCCATCACCAACAGCAACAACAATTCACGCCGTATCCCACTGGTCCTGGTCAACCAGCAAATTTTATTCCTTCTGATCCATATCAACAACAAACAAATTTACAACAACAACCTACCAGTGCTGGATTTGGTAATAGTGCCTACAATCATCAACCACCATCCCAACCTTTCTAGTCATAGCCATTTATAAGTAAATCTTTATAGTCAATGAATTATTTTAACGAATTGGTAGTACGTAGTGAGTAGTCAGTGTACGAACAGTCGTGTAAGTATGCCCAAATATCTGATCACATTTTAATTTCCTTTTTGTCAAATACACACGACCCTTTCTTAGTTATCCACCATACAAGTTTCCCACCATAAGTGATAGACCCACCCCCTACATAGGACACACATAGGTATAAGGTATAATTGGAGGAGGGAAAAGATGACAGACAAATTGTATGCCACGAGAGAAGAACAGAATAATCAAAGATTTGATCAATTAGCCAACACATTAAGTCAATTTAGAAATACGGTGAATCAAGATATTCATGGGAATATTCAACAAGAACAATCCATATTGGATTCATTAAATGATAATTTTGGACAGTTGATGAATCTGGTTAAGAGAACTTCAAATGATTTACGAACGGTTATGAATAGAAATGCAAGTTTAACTAGAATTGTCGGGATGATCTTAGGTGTATTCTTTATTATATGGTGTTTATATAAGCTAAGAGGATAACTAGCCTTATAACTATTAGCCGTTAGCTAGCTAATAGTTATCATAGTAGTTTTTAAGATATAGATAGGAAATAAAACGGTATTGGTAAACTAACTAGTGAAACTAGTGTAACTAACCGCTATTAGCTTACGCTATTAGTAGGTCACTTCTTATTGACAACATCTGAACCTAAACGATAATTACCAATTGCATTACCCCAATTTATCTTTGATCTAGTAATCGGCAACAATCTTCTTAAGGTCTTAAACGATTGTTGGTTCAATTGATTAAATTGTTCAATAATATTTAAAGTAATTTTAGTTTCACAACTATTAATAAAATTAACAATTTCACTGGCATTACCACTAATATTAACACTCTCAGTATCTTCATCAAACTTCAACCTAACATTCCCATCTTCATAATAATGAATATCTAATTTAACTTTTCCAGATATCTTATCATTTTCAATCAAATATTCCGACTTCCATTGTCCAGTATAAAAATTATCATTATTCAATCGTTGTCCAATAACAATGATTCTTACCCCGTTATTACCACTATTGGGGATAACATTAAACGCATAACTTGAAGGATAATGATCATCACCATACTTCTTCAACTTATCAACCAAATCATGGAAATAACCAGGCACATCCCCCTCAATATGATAATTCTCAATATCGATAGCTTTCATATTATTCAAGTCAATGTTAAACAACTTGCCCGAAGTGAAATCAATATATTTAGATGAATTGGGATGTTTGTTATATTGACTAGCAATATACTTCCCGGAAAATATCACCCCTTGTTCATTGACATATGATTCAATTGAATCATTGGTGATACTGGGATTATCAATTAATGTAGATAGATTCTTAGCTATCAAGTTTAATTCTCCTGGTGGTGAAGATTGCACCAATGCGTCAACCAATTCATTCAATTTTACTGACATTGTGTCTGTGTCTGTATCTGTGTCTGTGTGTCTCTTGTGTTGAGTTCTGAACTGCTACGTCCCTTGGTAACTACACCGTGTGGGTTCCTCTCTGTCTCTCCTTCCCCTTCAGTTTGTCGAGACTTTGTCGGGTAACTCCCGTTGTGCCACGTCTGGTAGCGCATACAACGATATATGCAGGAAAATATTTCATTGATTTGAATCGACCAATTTTCATAAAAACTATTTATATGTAATGGTAAGAGGAAAGAGGGTATATATATATATACAGATTATCTATGATAAGACTTGGTATACTACGACAACAAGAAAGCACCGGCACCTTCTCTTATAGCTTGAAGTAATTTCTCCTTCATCAATTCTTTGGTGGAATAATTTGGTAATTTAAGATAATTAGCACAAGTCATAACACTAGGCAAATAATCATCATCTTTTAACCCATCTTCAGCATGTTTTCTAACTACTGTCAATTCGGGTCTTAAGGATTTAAACCCACCAATAGGTAATTTAGGTGCCCCAGTTAAAAATTGTAAAAATGCTCTCTTTTCATCATGATTAAATGAAATTAAAATATCAATTAATGTTTTAATAGTGGTTGATTCCTTGGTATATCCATGATTGGCAATTATTGAATTTGCCAATGCATCATATGACCAATCTTCTTGAGAATTGCCAAATAATTCAACTAATTCTTGGGGTGAAAATATAATTAATGAATTTATTGGGAAAACTTTTGAAAATCCATCCATAAATGATTTAGTTTGTTGAATAATTCCAGTATATAATATTGATTCCATGATTTTATTAATATATTGTTCTAAATTCTTACTGGTAATTTGAATTTCATTCCCTTGAGGTATTAATTCATATTGAGGATTACCCGGTAATTCAAAATATATTGCCAAATCTTTAATTGTTGCTCCGTCAACAATTATTGAATCATGTTCTTCAACGGGGACACTTTTAAATAATTCAATATATTTATATAAATGTTCCAATGAATCAGTTAATTTTGCATCAACTAATCTTAAATTCCCCATGTTAACTATCTTCTTTAAGATTTTAATACTTGATTTATTATGATATTGATTTAATAATTGAACTAATTTTAAGAAAACTGGATTAAAATTAAAATCAATAATTCTTGAATCTAATAATGCTCTAGCAATGAATTTACCTAAACATGAAAAGAAATATAATACTTTCTTACCATTTTCACTTGATATCATTGATTTATCCATTGCAATGGGGAATAAACCCTGTTTGTTCACAATATATGCTTCTTCTTCTACTACTTCTTCATGGTTGTCCCGATTTTCGCCCTCTTCATCCCTCCACAATCTCAACTTCCGTTTGCAAAATTCTTTCGAAACAGTAGAATAGAATTCTAAAGTTGGACCTAATCCACTTCCAACCTCATCAAAATATTCAATTTCTAATATCCCCGGTGTAGATCCATACATTCCTAATACTTTAACTGCACTTTGTAACATCATTTTTCTAGATATCCTAACCTTATGTCTAGTTGGTCTTCCCAATTGATTTCGTTGTTGTTGTTGCTGTTGTCCGCCGCCGCCTCCTGCACCGCCACCGCCTCCTCCGACAACTTCACCATTTCCATTCCTTTGATCATCACTGCCTGGATTGGTCCGTATCTGCCATTGATTAATCAATCTTGAATATCCAAATGATGTAGATTGTAAGAAAAAGATTCTTGTTTCAAATGGAAATATAAATGGAAACTGTTTCGTAACATGAATACTCCATCCAGGTAATGTCCCACTTGCAACCACCAAAGGTTCTTCCAATTGTCGATTAAGTTTAACGGTTAACTTCCAATTGGTGAAATCTTTATTTGAAATTGTCATACTAGGATGGTGATGACTCTTGATAAATGAATTCATTTCAAATAAAATCTTTAATAATTTTAAAATACTTATTGTAATTGAATCATAATTGGTCAATTCTTGTTCATTATAATTAAAATTATAATTATTCATCGAATTTTCAATTGTAACTTCATTACTCACCTTTCTAAAACTTATATTATGAACAATTGACCAAATTTTTGAAGGTTCAATTATTTCATCAGGTTTCGATTGTAATGATCGATAGATGGCCCCATAAATTGTAGTTTCTATAGGTATGACTTCTCCATTGATTAAAAATTCAATATTAAGATCGCTGCTATTGTTCTTCTTATCATTATCTTCATGGTTGGCTCCAGATCCAGCCAATTCGTCAACAAATCTTAACCTTTGTTTTAAAAATGATAAGATCGATTTAAAAGTAGCAATAGCATGAACGGACAATATAGTACTTTGCATAATCGAGGCAAACTTACTATCATCTTCACCTTCTAATGATAACTTAAGTTTGATTTGATTGGCCATAATACTAGCTTGATCCGTGGTGCCCCTATAATTATAATTGTAGTTGTAGCTGTAGTTGCTGTAGTTTGAATTGGTAGTTCCTGCTGATACAATTTCAAATGATTCACATCTAGTTAATGCATCTTGAAGTTTCTGAACTAATAATCTAGCTGGATGTTTCAGTTCTACTGGTTCTTCACTACTACTATTGAAAAATGAAGATATGAATGCTTGATAACATTCCCCCGTGTGGTGTTCACTACCACAGCCATGTTCTCCCGATAAAGTACTTGCTAAAGCTTCAATTAACCCGGACGAAATCATTTCAAAACTTGATATTTGTAAATTATTAGTTCCTCCATTAATGGCAAATTTAAAATTATCCCATAATGATTTCCAATCATTAAAAGTAAATGATTTTTGTACTTTTTGATCCTGCAAGGTATTTCTAATCCTTTCAAGAATACCTAAATGTTCAGGAATAGACACATCATCATCATTACTATCATTACCAATAAATTTATCATTATGATATAATTTAATAATTTCATTCCCAATGGTTAAAATTCGTGAATATATCTTGGAATTGGTTAATCTTGATTCATATTCCTTGGTGAATTCAGTATCGATATATTTATTAGAATATGCTCCAGCAATTGAATGCACTGGTGAACCCGGTGGTCGGGTGATTGATTCCAGGACAACATTGCCTACTTGTAAATCATGCAAGATAATATTAATATCGTTAATTAATCCTTCTCTTTCAAATGAATTTATAAATATACTAGGGGACGTCTCAAGTAATACGTTAATGATTTTAAATGATGATAAGATTAACATATTGGAATTGACTTTATTGATATCTTCAGGAGTTGTCCTTGTAATTCGGGCACGGACTGGCACATGGTCATCCTCATGGTCATGGTCATGCTCGTCATCATTTCGTATGACATCATCATCAACCTCATCCAAATGGTGATCTTCATGAACACCATTTGTCATTTCGACATCAACATCATCATCAGCTTCCGCCACTACCACGTCGGTTTGTCCATCTACAGCAAACTCTTTATGAATAATTGATTTATTTTGATTGACAACCGAAGCTAAAAGATTACCAATAGACTCAATTTTATCAATCCCTTTAAAATCATCAATTGAAGTAATAATTCGATATAAATTAATAAAACCTTTCCTTCTAATTTCAAAATCCATAGTTGCTTCAAAACTTATAATTAATAATGACCAAATATCATTTATAAATTTATAATATTCATCAGGAATAATTGATTGACATAATTCAATTCTATTGGTATTTATAGTTTGTTTTTCATCATATTCTTCAAAATTATCTCGTAAATATAATGCTTGTGATGGTAGATAATTTATTGGTAACAAATATCCAATTAATGTTAAGAAATTGGAAGTTAATTCTTTAGGTGCTGCCATCAATGCTTCCATTGATATCTTTTGTCCTTGAACTGCCTGTTCTGGCAGTTGCTGTTGTCCCTGTTGCTGTTGTTGTGAGGAAGACTTGGAATATCTATTCAAAGATTGAACAATTACCTTCCCAATATCACAATCAGCTATCAAAATTCTCGAAACATTAACACTTACACTAGTCAAAATAGTTAATGAACGAATTAAACTTAAACATGAACTGTAATTCAAAGCAATTTTGTTATCATTTGTAGATGAAGAAGTATTATTCCCTGATTTATTACAACTTATTGAAATCACTTGAGTTAATTCTTCAAGTAATAAATCTTTATTCATAAATAATTCCTCCAAATAATCAGGTCTATTTTTAAAACATATTATAATTCTTGAAATTGTTAACCAACCTTTTTCAACTACGATTTGATCATTATGATTTCTAACAACTTGAGATATGTTATCAAAAACATCTTTAACTTTTGAAAAATTTGCAATTGAAATATTCAGACATGAATTTGAAACAATTGTTAAACATTTTCTTTGGGCATGATTAGTTAAGAAATCCAAATATTGTAAACATCCAGTTAAACCGTTATTTGATATAATACTATTATGAGATATTGGATCTCGTGATATCATTTCAAGTGTTTGTAAAGCTTGTTCAGTTAAATCAATATATTTGATTTCCAATAATTTATTACATAATGTTGATATTGCATTATTATTAAGAGCATCATGAATAAAATCTTGATTAACTTCCAAGAAATTATATAAGCATCGACAAGCAACCAAATGTAATTCTAATTCTTCTTCTAATATTGGATCATTCATAATATTAATTAAACTTCTTGCTAATCTATTGGCAGGGATTAATCTTTCAGCAGTTATACCGTTCATCATTAAAAGTCGTTCAGATAATTCATTCAATGATTCAAGGATAATATAGGTATCATCTCGTTGATTTAAATTGTTAATCAATGCATCTATTTCGCCACTTTCTCTTCCAGCACCAGCACCACCACCACCAAGCATCATTCCTCCACCAATTAATCTCTGCATAACATCAGCAAACCCTCGTGCTTGATTATTCCCATCACCATCTCCGTTTCCGTTCCCAGTTCCACCTGCTTGTCCTGAAAGTGCACCTATGGCACGTAAGAACTCGGCACGGGGATCGTCATCGTCCATATCTTCATCAATATCATCGTCCAAGTTATGATCTCCTTCATTGTCTTGTGGGTTGTTATTGTTATGACCAGCTCTTGAACGTGCTTGTAGTAATCTTCTTAGAAAGTCTGCTGGATCCATATCAAAGTCTTCTTCTTCGTTGTCGTCTGCATCTTCATGGTCTTCTTCCAGACCTTCCTCGTCGTCATCGTCATCGTCATCCTCTTCGTCGTCGTCATCCTCATCGTCCTCTTCATCCTCTTCATCATGTTCCTCTATAGCATCTGCCATTTCTTCAATATGATCTTCATCAGATATGAACAGGGAATTTGTAAAGTCGTCAATACTACTATAATGACGTCTATTCTGTGCTTGTTCAGACAATCTAGCCAAACTTTCCAGTTCACTATCTTCGTCTACTGCATCATCATCATCATCGTCATCATCATGCTCATCATCATCATCATTACCATCATAAACCAGAGTAACGTCCCTAATACTTATATCATCAGTATGTTCATCACTTCCTACTTGAGTTGCATCTCTCTTTTCAATATCAAATGACTTAAGTCTTGCCATCTTCTTCTATCTTTATCTCTTTGTCTCTTTGTCTCTGTCTGATTTGGAGTATCTATTTGACGGTTGCTAAATTCTTATCGTTATTAACTTACACAGTATATGTTTGTCTGTTGTTCTCTTTCCACCTGTATTTCTTTTTCCTTGTTGTAGTGTATGTGTCGTGAATATAAATGTCTCTCTAAGATAGTTCTAACCAAGTAGATCACTTGTTGTCTCTTGTACTTCTTCTTCTTGTAGTAGTCAACCTCCTTACAAAGTGAAAGAAACGAAAAAGGGAAATTGGTAAAAGAAAGAAAAAAGCAAAATACGACAAATGTCGTACTGGTGGCGAAATATGTCGTATCTATTTTTATCCTTTGTCATCAATGATAATTATGTTATGATCACACATTGATGAACCAGCTACACTATATATTTGGTAGTTTACCCCGTAGTATCAGTGGTTGCCTGTGCGTGGGGAAGAGTATGGTTGTCGTATGACTTGGTCAGTACAGATTTAAAAGAAGATAGACTATATCAAAAGACTATTGGGTATTGGTCTAATATTTCACTAAAAAACTGACTAATTACTGTGTAAATTATTGATTAACATATAAATAGTATACAATCTAACCAACGAAAACTAGTACAAGAATCTAAAGTTAGGATCAATCTTATCAGCATGATTTCCTCTACCTAATTCCTTTTCCCAATTAATGGTACCTTGAACAATTCTTTTATTCAATACCATCAATCTAAGTCTTAAAATGATTGCAAAAACAATTGCAACCAAGATAAATGCACAATTACAAACAAATGCAGTTAAATATCTTGGTGCATCAGTTGCAGGATACAAATAAGCATTCCAAATAGATGTTGAATTTGAAATACAATTCATCAATGCAATAGCAACTGCCCTTTTAACCGGTGGTCTTGGACAACAATTAGACATCCAAGTCAATATCACAATAAATGAACAATATAATGATGGGATCATAAGACACATGGCGAAATAACGGGCGCCGACATTTAATGTAGATGCAGAAATGATAAATGACACAAGGGCGCCAATTAATGGTAATACAACATGATAAAATCTTTCACCTGTCTTATCAGCATGTCTTGCCCAAAAGAAAGTTGCGAAAACGGCAATACAATATGGTGGAGCAGTTAAACATAATGTGGTAGTTCTATTAAAATTCAATGTTTGAACCACTGATGGGAAGAAATTTGTGACACCACAAGCAGCAACTAAGAAAGTTAAGATTAAGGTGACTAACCATACTTTTAAATCTTTAACAGCTAATAAGAATCCAGACCAGCTTGATTCTTTAGCTTCAGTGTCAGAATCATCAGTTCCAATATCTCTCTTCAATTTCCATTGGATAATATCTTTCTCTTGTTGATTTAAAAATTTTGTATTATTGGGATTATCCGGTAAAATGAAATAAGCAAATGGTACAGAAATAACTGTGATTGCACCTTCAATGAAAAATAAATATCTCCAAGATCTAAGACCTCCCATATAATCCATATTATCAATAATTCCAGCGGCAATTAATCCACTCCAGGCACTACTCATTAATGATCCAGAATAAAGAATACAATTACGAAGCGAAAGACTCTTCTTATCATACCAATTTGAAAGAGTACATAAAGCACCCGCGAAAAACCCAGCTTCGATTGTTCCTAATAAGATTCTAACCACCAATAAACCTTTATAATTTTGTACAGCACCAGTAGCAGTTGAAAGAATACCCCATAATGTCATAATAATGGAAATATACAAGGATGGTTTTCCAATCTTATTTAACAACATATTTGAAGGGATTTGAAAAAGGATATACCCTACAAACAATATAGACACACATGTTTGATATTGGTTACCAACTAATCCCAAATCTTCTTCCAAAAATCCTAATCTTGCTGCAGCAATATTATTACGATCCAAATAGTTTAAAATATAGATATAAATTAACATGGGCATTAACCTAATATCGATTTTTCTAGTGGTTTTCTTATCTAATTGCTTTAATTCGTCTTGAGTCATATGTTGAAGTGACTCTGGAAGATCAACATATTCTAATTGTTCAATTGCAGAATCTTCATATGTCTTAGTGAGTTCTTCTTCACTGACAATTTCAACTTGTGAAATGTCAGTTTTCTTACTATCTTGAGCAAATTCCTGTGACATGGTGTAGTCTAAATATCTATCACTAGTTAATAAGATCTGAAAACTAATGAGCAAGGGCTCATTCCATCTATTTATATCATCAATTTTAACTTTCAAATTTTTGTGATTGCAAATTGCAAAAAATCCCTGTCCCCCCAACCTCTCCCCCCTCTTCCCCCACGATCAAAACTATTTATTTTTTTCCATACGCCGCGCGGAACAATACCAGGAAAAACTCGTCAACAATAATCCCCACCGCAAGAACAATAATGGAAAAACTATCCAAACCCCAAATCACAAAACCATTCACAAAACTATTGACACTAATCGTTACAAAGGAAACAAGCAAATGCTCATTCATTGTCAAAGGAGGGGGGATTACTGCCGTTTTAAGTAGCACATCCAGATATGGTGAAACAGATATGTTACTGATGTGTTAATTTGGAGTTTTAAGTACCAATTGCTAAGTCACACACACACACACACGCACATACACAATAATGCTTTAATTGCATTCAAACTATAGAAAGGGCAATTCTCTAAAGAGGGGCGTGTCAGTATTGTGGCTTGCCAGTTGGCTTTGCGGTATTAACATATGTGATTCCGAGATTCGGCTTCATCCACTTTCTCTCTCCCATTGGACAAATTGCAATTTACGAGAGTCTATGTCCTTGTAGTACAAAACTTAAACGTTATGTATGGTTAGCTTTAAAAGTTGACGACCATTCTAGGGAACAACAGGAAAGAATACGAACGAATGGATTGAGGTTGTTGGGGGATTTTCCGCGTTAATTGCTGCAAAAAACAATTATTTTTTTGCAAATTTGGGGGAGCACAAAGAGAAACCTGGGCTTTTGGGGTGGGGGAGCAAATTAACCAATGAAAAAAGGCCTTTCAAATTTGCCAAGTGAGAATCAACTGCCAATTTGCTCTTTGTCTCTTCGTCTATTGTGGGTGACTTATATTAGTCAAGGGTTTGTTGCTACTTCCTATACAATGTTGTAGTTGTCACAAAAGAGTTCCCAGTATTTCGCTGTCTGTGTATTGAAAAAAAAAGATGATCCCCCAAACAATACAATATCTTAAAGAATAGCAAGAAGTATTTGTGTATTGTTCCGGAGTAATAGTACTGGGGACATGACACGGTTTAGGGCGAATCAGATGGGCTATTGAGTTTATGGGGAGTGTTCGCTTGATGAAACACCCTAGGTTAAACTTGTAGATTTATACACTTCATTGCCGTAATGTAACCCCTTTGTAATACGACACAAAAACTTCAAAAGCTAGGCTCGTAACTTTGTGTTCATTGTTGTATGGTTTGGATTCAACGATGAATATCCAAAATTTTCTTGTCAATGGGTATATACGTGAATATTGTTAGATCTGATCCTCTATAATCTCCAATTTCTTTTGAAAACTTGACGAGTTTAGAAGGAGATAAGGTAGAATACTTTATATCCTTCAAGTAAAATATGAATCTCTCTGTAATCTATTTCTTTAATAATTGTTCCATGCATATCGTGTTGGGGATGAACTGTTTGTATCACATTCATACGACAATATATTAAGCATGAAACTAAAAGAAAAGCACCTAATAATCCTGTTGAAAACAATTCAACTACTACGAATAAGAAAGATGGGCATGGTATATCTCGAAATAGACCAAATTAAGTAATATGATGGTCTTATTCGGTATTTTACCACGTGACTAATGGTCGGAATAACTGACCATCACCAAAACTTCGATTTTTCATGTTTGTAGAATGATATATGGAATACATAGTTAACACATTAACACCACAAATCAACGCATCAACAGAAATGTCCGATTGGGAAAAGGTTACGGGTGAAGATGGACAGATATATTATTACAATTCCAAAACAAATGAAACAAGTTGGACAATCCCCGAGGGAGACAATACTGAATCGAAATTAAATAAATGGGAAGAATATTCTACTGATGATGGAAGAACGTACTACTATAATGAAAGTACTGGTGAAACAACGTGGGATAAACCTAAGGAGTTTGAATCGGGAGTGGCCACTGAGACAGCCACCGAGACAACGGCAACGACGACAACTTCTAGTGCGACAGGTACAATTGATGAATCAAAGGGGGGAGATAGTGAATTAGAGTTGAAATTAAAAGCAATGCCTATTGAAATATCTGTTGATGATTTAGTCGATAATAAAGAAGAACTGATTGAAGATGCTGAATCTAAATTTATGAAACTATTAGCCGATAATGGAGTTGATTCAACATGGTCATTTCAACAAGTTATGGGGAAATTAATAAATAAATCTGAATATTGGTTAATACTGGATCCATTGACTAGAAAGAAATTATATGAAGAATATTTAGTAAATAAATTTCGTGAAGAATTATCCAACAAAGCATCAATTGTTGATAACTTCAAACTGAATTTTCATGAAGAATTAAAGAAAATGAATGAAAGGGGGGTAATTACTCATGAGACAAGATGGCTTACGATACGAAAGTTGTTAATTGCTGAAGAAAATCCAATTTTTAAACATTCAATTATGCTGGATGAAGAAATAGCAGCAATATTTTATGAATATGTTGATAGTCTTAAACAAGAACATGATGAATTAATCGCAAAACAAAAGAAACAAGCATTATCTGAATTAGAAGCATATTTAACTCAAATTAATGTTGATTTGGTTTCACAATCTAAAAGTTGGCAAGATCTTTATGATAAATTAAAAAGAGATACTAGATTTAAAGCAAATAAACATTTTGAAGCTTTAAATCAATTAGATATATTAAAATTATATGAATTGAAAATATATCCCAATATCATTGAAAAGATACGGAATGAAATAAGTCTAATTGAAAAACAAAATTATCGAGCTGATAGGAAAGCAAGATCCAATTTCAAAGCATTCTTATCAACTTTAAAGATTGATGCAAATACATCATTTAATGATATTTTCCCAATTTTAGAAAATGAAGATAGTTTTATTGAAATTTGTGGTAGAAATGGTTCTACTCCATTAGAATTGTTTTGGGATGTAGTTGATGAAAAGAAACAACTATTAAAATTAAGAAAAGATTTAATAGAAGGAGTATTATTAGATTTAAGGAAACAAAACTCTATCGAGAATTCACTTGAAAACATTCTTAATTCAAAGGAAACATTTTTCAAAGTATTAGAAACCGTTAAAGATGATAGATTGACAAGTTTCGATTTGAAGTCTAATGATAAAGAAAATGATTTAATCTTGATTTTCAATTCATTAAAGCATGATTTTGAATTACAAAAACAACAAGAAAGGATTAAATTTGAACGATACTTGAAATATGCACAACAGGAGTTTGCTGATTGGTTATATGCCAACAATGAAACAATTGAGTTGATAGATATTATTGAAGATGACAGTGATGATGATGAAAACAAACTTATTCTGTTCAAACAAACAATTGATCAAGATGGAACCAAATCTTATGTACTTTCATCAAAAATTGATTTAAATGAAGTGGCAAAGAAATTTGAAACATTAGGAGGTTATAATATCATTACAAAAGTATTGAAAGGTGAAGAAATAGATAAAATAAAAAGTACAACGTCAATATTGGATGAGTATGCCAATATACTTGTGAGAAGAAGAAATTCAAAAAAGAGAACTATGAGTACAAGTATTGATCAACCTGAAACTAAAAAGTCCAAACCAGATGCTCCTGTATTATTAAATTATTAAACTTGTAGTGTATATACATTTATAGAATAGTTAGAGTAGTTTAATGGTATACGTCATGTTATCTCCCCTGGCTAGTAGCAAAGTACGCTTGATTTCTCTTACATTTGCATCTTCTTGTGATATTCAGTGACTAATTATTGTGGGATGAGAGTTCTTAATTAACTTGCTGGTATATGAGTTGTTTATTGGCTCGTCTTTAGCGGTTTCCCCCCCCTCTCTACTCTAACAGAAACTGATATCCGTTTGCCCTTCACTTGTTCAATTCTTGTCATTCTTCCACAATAACAAAAACATCAATATTTTCATAAACAAGTGACCAGTGTTCAAATTGGATTATTAACTATCAAGCTTCATCTTCAAGCTCCGTGGAACAGGGGCGTTATACACAGCTTTCCTATCCCTTGGATCAAGTAACTGGTTGCAAAAGGAGTGTGATCAGTTACAATTGGTAGCACCGAATTTTCATTTTGGGTCGTGCAAATTTGTTCAAAATGTTTCCCACCAAAACTCACTCGATAAATACCCAACAGGGAGAGAGAGAGAGTAGAGACAGAGACAGCAAGTCAATTGAACCTTTGAATATACAGTATCATTCCCATTACACTACAAACCCAATTGAAATATGGTATGTCGTGAGTTTTCACTTAGAGAACAAAATCCAAAAATGCAAGAAACTAACTATCATTTCTAGTCACAATCTTTAAAGCCATATTTAACTGCTGTAAGAGCTTCATTAACTGCTGCTATTTGTTTAGAAGATTTCTCGTCGCAGTTGATAGAAAGACATAATAGACCAGAGATAGAAGTTGATAATAGTCATAATCCCGAATTGATTCTTAATCCAATGATAATAGCCAGAAATGAAAATGAAAAGATTTTAATTGAACCTTCAATTAATTCAGTTCGTATTTCAATTAAAATTAAACAAGCTGATGAAATTGAAACGATCTTAGTTCATAAATTTACAAGATTCTTAACTTCAAGAGCTGAAAATTTCTTTATTTTAAGAAGAGTTCCAATTAAAGGATATGATATTTCATTTTTAATTACAAATTTTCATACTGAACAAATGTTAAAGGATAAATTAGTTGATTTCATTATTGAATTTATGGAAGATGTTGATAAAGAAATCAGTGAAATGAAATTATTCTTAAATGCTAGAGCAAGAGTAATTGCTGAATCTTTCTTAACTCCTTTTGATTGAGTTCTCTCTGTTTAGTGTATATTATTATTTTGAGGGTTTCAAATGTTTACAGAAGTACAATTACACATATATAAATACAAAATAATTAAAATATTACATAATAATTTACAGAAATAATAAAAGTAGTTGACAAGATACATTTCCTCTAGTTATCCTGACCCGAGGTATTCCCAGGATGTGGAGATCTCATCAATGAAGGACTATCAGGTTTTGGGGTTCTTGAATTTGCAGGAGAATTATGGTTACGATCTTGTGCGATACTACTATGTCTTGAAATCAGTATTGGACGTTGTTGTTTGATACTTTCCTTGGGTGAAAAATGTTGTCCCTGTCCTTGTCCCAGAACTTGACTGTGCGTATGAGGGGAATGAACTGATTCTTGAGAAGGCGTATGTATATTGTGTGGGGAGTCATAAGGTGATTGGCCACTAATAGATTCAGGACCACCTCCTCCAGGTCCACCACCACCACTGCGCATTTGTGAAGGAATGATCATTCGTTGTTGAGGAGAAACCTTGCCATTATTAAACATGGCTGGACTAGTTTTACTTTGGCCTCCCACTGAAAACATCGGTGAATGTGCATATGGTACAGTACCTACACTAGATGTACTTGGTGGCCTTTGGAATTGTGGTGGTGGTGGTGCTTGTCTTTGAGGAGGTGGTTGTATTTGGTGGTGGTGAACCACCTGCTGTTGTTGTTGGAGGAGGTGTTGCTGGTGTTGCTGGTGTTGCTGGTGTTGGTGTTGGGGAAGTTCCGGTACCAACATTGGTAAATCCACATTATCATTCAATAATCCAGGAATATGAGAAAGTACCAAATCCAATTGTGATAATGCATGAGAAGCTTGATCAAACCCCTTTGAAGATATTTTCAAGATCCATCGATAATTAAAAATTTGATCACGATAAAAATCAGCTTCTTCTTTAGTTGGAGCTGAAATGAATAAAATTGATGCAAATGTTCCAATTAAAGTGAAATTTGATGATGAAGATAAATGCCAAAATGAATGAATATGTTCTGGTTTCAAATCTCTTACAAATTCAATTGATGCCATTAATCTTGTTTTAGCAGCACTTCGACAAACATTAATTAATTCCATTGGAGGTTGATTTCCTTCATTTGTTTGTTCATGTATTATCGTGGTGATTTTTCGATGTAATGTTAATTCAGATGCAAAATAAGCTAATTGTAAATAACCATTTGAACATAATTTTCTTGGTTGAACTGAACTCATTTGCAATTCTAAAGGTAATGAATGATACCAATTTCTTAATTTTAATTGTAAAGGTTTTGCAATTCTTAAAACTTGATTAACATCTTTAACTTCAATCATTGATTTCATAGTATAAAACAGATCAATCATTTCTGATAAAATTTTAGATAATTCGATAAAATTCATAAAAATTAATTTCCCATTATCAATATCATTTGATCCTTCTTTTAAATCTCCATCACCATGTTTTTCAGGAAAATCTTCATCATTTAATGATTCAACTACCCAATTCAGTTCAGTTATATGCGATGGTCTGGAAAATTTTAATGATAACCACTTATCTTCCATATATACTGCCCAAGCTAATCGTTTTCTTAATCCGCGTTCCCATTTTGGCAATTTCCAATTCTTACAATCTAAACCAAGACCCAATTCTTCAGCTAATGAAACTACTTGACAACATAAAACCCATTCAGAATAATCAATATCCGAATTAGTTGTTGGGGGTTGTTGGTTGACTGCTCCTGGTCCTCCTGGTCCTCCAGCACCTGATCCAGCACCTGCAGCAGCTCCGACTGCACTACTATTGATGATATGTTTACATTGCAACATTAACAATCCAGCTTGAACAGCACTTAATTTCGGACGTTTCAAAATTTCCGATAAATAATTATTCAAAGCAATTTTTAAAATCATTTCAACATTTGGTTTAGGGAATCGATTTAATTGGGGATCATAATCCCACCATTGGATAGCGAGGGCATAAACAGCAGCTAGTAAAGGAGCACTAAATTCTCGATGAGTTCTTGAATATTTTTCCAAAAATACCTTCTTATGAATTATTGGATATGATGGATGAACAATTCTAAAATATAAATCAATCAAGATTTGTCCATGTGGTGAAACCATTTTTTCAATCGCATCTACATCTCTTGACATTAATTGATATGATTGTGGAGATTGATCATCCTTGAGGACAAATTGTACCTTATCACTTACTTTACGTAATGATATATGGGGGCTTAAATTAACCTGTTCAATACTATTACTACTACCGCTGCCACTGCCACTGCTGCTACTGTTGTTGTTGTTGTTGTTGTTTGTATTGCTGCTGCTGGTGTTGTTGTTATTCTTGTTGTTTCCCCTAGACCTTGATGATTGTTGAGAACTTTGAGAATCCATAATTAAATTAAGTAGATGTGAATCATATAAATAGGAAGTTGGACCTATGTAATAACTTGAACGAGGGAATTGTAATGAAAGGGTCTTTTTCAAAAGGGAATTGTTCATTTGAGAATAATCTTGGATAGGTGCAACGTCACGTATCGGTACATCTGGTATTTGAGTCATCAAATGAGAAGAATCATGTTGTTGTAAATATCCTAGATTCTGATTACTGTTCATCGGGGTTTTGCCTCTTTTGGTAGGAGGTTCGTTTGTTATTTGAGTTGTATCCATATCTATTGGTTTTCTTTTAATGGCTTGAGATGTATAAGTGCATGTTAATTGTTTAGCTTCACATTGAACACAATTATTTGTATTCGGTACAAGTACACATTTGGTTTTTCTTCTACGACAATGATCACATGGTCGACGTTGTTTTTCATTATTGTTGTTACTGTTGCTGTTAGTCTTACTGCTACTGTTGATGTTGTTACCGTTATTGTTGTCGCTGAAGGGTGTTCCCTTTTCTGATGAAGTTGTTGTTTGGTTAGGTCGACTAAACTCTTGTTCATGGATTGTGTCTTGGGGTTGAATGTTATGTTGATATTGAATACTTTGCATGATCGAAGTTGGATTAGCCAGAGACATATGATTACCATGTGACACGTTGGTTGTTGATGATAAATCTAAATTATACAAATAATCCGCTGAAGTTGGATCCATCAATAATCCTGATGACCAATTTGGATCCATAAAGCTTGGAGATTGAGTATCAAATCCACCAGGAGTTGTATGAAAATGTGAAGGAATGTTGTGATGACTTGAACTATGACTTAAACCACCACTGCCACTACCAACCCCCCCTCCATAAGGATTTGATTGTCCATATTTGTTTGTTTGGATCATATTTGGATGATTGGGATCATAACCTGGGAATTTCTCCTGTTTAGACCCTTGTCCTGTATCACTCATGACTTGATGTGTATGCTAACTATATAGTATAATACAATGTTGTCAACAGTCAGTTGGGGACGGCCTTCTCTTTGATAAATGCTTCTTTTCCTTTGACCGTTTAACTTTTTCTGTTTTTTGAGCCGCACGGAAAAGAAATGCACTCACTTTCACTTGCTCTGTGATTCTCTTACACTATCTAGTACACTATCTCTGTCTCTCTGTCTCTAGAGAAGAAGAAGTGGAAATTTCACTTTTACTTTCAACTCACTGAAAGGATTGAAAGAATGAAAGGAGAGAAAGGTGGAAGATACAAGGCTCATTGGTGATTTAAAGAGTATTAAAAAAAGCTTATATGGACTAGTTGGGAGAGAACTTAAATTGGTTTGAGTATTCTCCTCCAAAACGTCAATCTAAAGATCTCTATGGATCTCTTTGTGTCCACTGAGATCTTTCCGTATCTAACTTTATACTTTCTTTGTTTCGAAACGATACGTGCAACCAAGATTTATGTTTTCTTTTTGCTCGTTTTCTGAAAATCTTTTCATATTTACTTTTGATTCATTAAGTGGGACTCTAGTCGATGAAGACTAATACAAAAAATCGAGAGATTTGGAAGTTAAAGAATGATTGTGGAGTAACGCTAATGGTGGAACGTCTTAGTGTAAAGTAAGAGTTGGGTTAAACCTGTAAAACAAAGCCCAAAAAAGAAACAAAGATAATCTGTAAAAGCATGCAAGGTACCAAAAATGCTAAGAATTTTTTTTTTTTACAGATTACGTGGTTGTTGTTGTTTTTGATAATACTTAACATGTGGGGAGTAAGGGGACCCCTTTTCCCCTAATCGATTATCCATTCATCCCACTTTGTTTAAGAGTAGGATTATACTGGATGTATACAACCTGATCTATATCTTGGAGGGTGGGACGTTATACTTTAAATCTCGCATTGTATAAAACTATTATCTGTAACTTTTCTAATCATAAAAGTCTAAATCGTTTATGGCATCATTACCAACATGAAATGACAAGGGTGCACGACCAGATGCTCATAATGAAACAGATCATATTAATTGAGTTACAAACCCTTCCCCCTCATTTGTCCTTGGATTCTTACTTATTCCCTTTCTCCTTCTCCTTCCTCGTTCCCCTACCTCCTATCTCCTCCCCCTTTTGTAATTTTTTGTTTATCAATAAAAGCTTTCGTTTGTCCATTTTTCTTTATCAAACCAAACAAAAAACTAAAAAAAAAAAAAGTTTTACAACCAAAACAAAAATTACTAATTTATACACAACACGTTCAAACAGTTACTACTACCACCACCACCACAACTTAAACAGATCAAAGTCTATATCTCTCTCGCTATATATTACCTTCCTAATAGAATGAAAGTATGGGACGAAGTCCACATAAAAATGAAAGAGCTCCTGCTTTCCGACATCATCAACGACAACGCAACAATAAGCGAAAGCGACACCAAGAAGAACATGGAAAGTCCATGAATTTAATCTGGACTAGAGAACCTGATGGCCAACTGCAGGAGAACAACAATAATCAAAACGTTAATACCGATGATCATTCTAAAGATAAACATTTGCAGGATGATGATTTATTTGCTCCTACACGTTCAAAAGAGTTTCATCACCAATTAGGAAATGATAGTATCAACAGTAACAACAGTAACAACAGCAACAACAGTAGCGACAACAACTACAACATCTACAACAACTACAATAACTACAACAACAAATATAGCGACAGCAACAACAAATACAGCGACAACAACAACAAATACAGCAACAACAACAACAAATACAGCGACAACAACAACAAATACAGCGACAACAACAACAACTACAACAACAAATACAGCGACAACAACTACAACAACAAATACAGCGACAGCAACAACAAATACAACAAATACTACAACGACGGTTACGGTAGAAAAGATACCAACCTTCAAAATCGACTAGATCATCCCTCTGAAGAAGATACAGATGATCTTTTTGCATTTATGAAAGCTAAACGGGATCGTGAAATTGAACGAGAAAGATTTAACGATAAAATAATAGGACAAGTTAATTGCGATTTAGGTAAATTCAATCCTCATTTTGAACCTCCAAATCCAGCAAAAATTCGAGAGTTTTTTGGTACCGGGGTATTTATGTATTTTAAATGCATTTGTCAATTTTTTATATTGGAATATTCAAAGATGAAATTCTTTCCTCGTGATGATGGTGACAGTTTAATTAAATTAAACAGTTTTCTCCAATATTATTTATTCGCTATCATTTATGATCATGGTCCCTTAGTAGATATGGGTCTTCATCTCAAATTTCATGAAATTTTACTTGAAGCAGTAAGAAAATACAAGAAGGCATTTGATCGTATATTTGGACATTCTGTTGGATATGGAGTAAATCATAAAATATTCTTGCATCTATTGAAGAAAAGAGCTCTTCAATATGATCGCGGTCGTAAATATCACCAAATAGAAATTGAAGAGGAAACTGATGATTCTAATAGTGAAGGTGAATATCATCCTCAGCAGCAGCATGCTGAGGATGCTAATCATGTTGATAATGAGATCACTCATGAAGAAAACGAATATCATGAATTTTATGATGCAAACGATGATTATACCAATTATGATCAATTAGCTATGCTTGAGAATGTTGAATCATTAGATTTAGCCGATTTCTACAGCTTGCCTCGTAAGCGTGCAGAAACCTCTGAAAGTGAATTTGCCGAAGATTTACCTGATTATGAAGATATTACAGAGGATACAACAGATGAAATAAGTGAACCTCGTTTGAAGAAGAGAAAGGTGGTAAAATCAAACCTATTCGTGAATGATGAATCACATGATGAGGAAGTATTGGAAGACAATTCTTCATTTTTGAAGCCACATGAGTCAAAAATAGAAACAGCTGTTTTTGATCTATGTGAGAAAGTCTTATCAATACCCACTCGAGCTATTCATGGTGCTAAATTACAAGTAGATACCCAACTCGTTAAAAACAGGCTGTCTGAAAATTCACCAACCTCGATGAGCCCTAATAAACGCCATTCAACGGTGTCGCCGAATGAATATTCCCGAAATAGAGGTTTGGAAGAAGGGTTTAGAGATACTTACAGAAGACATGACGATGATCCACGAGATCCTCAAGAAGCACTTATTCTTCAACAGAGACGCGAAAGGGGACAGAGAAAAAGAGAAGAATTAACCAAACAAGTGTTGGCAAAACAAGGAAGTATATCGAAAAGTACAGGAAAGAAAAAAGTCCAATTTGCAGACCTTATTAAGAAACGGAAAGAAGAGAGTGAAGCCAGGGAAGAGGAATATCGTGCTAGAATGTCGGTATCACCACCATCGTTGTCACGCCCTCTTCCTCCTCTACCTCCTCCTCCTTTTCCTCCACCACCACCACCACCTCCTCCCCCTCCACCTCCAGCATCTGCTCCCGCCTCTACTATTGGTGACCATCAACCAGATAAAGAAGAACTTGCCCGTTTGGAAAGAGAAAAATTCAGAAAACAAAAACAACAAAAAGAAAGAGAAAAAATGGAAGCGAATCGAATGCAAAAATTTGCTCGTAAAGAAAGAAATGCACAAACTATTCAATCGATTGAGAAGAATAAACATAAAGTAATTGAAATTGGATCTGATGATGAAGTAAGCTTTGATATGACAATAGAAAATGAGAATGAGAATGATACTGATAGTTCGCACCATGTTTCTTTTGATGAAGAAGTTGTAAATGTTGCTAGTTCTCCTAATAAGACTGACCAAGAAGAACATCCAGGAAATGACATAATGGAGCAGCAAGAACGTCCACTGAAAGTTATAGATGAAGAGCAAAACGGATCGCATGATGAAGTAAGCGAAGAAGATCAAGTGCAGATAGATGTAGAAAGAGAGAATAATGAAGCCGAAGAGCGTCAGCAGAGAGAGAAAGAACAAAAAGAAGCCGAAGAACGTCTAGAGAAAGAAAACGAAGAACGTCTACAGAAAGAAGCCGAAGAACGTCTACAGAAAGAAGCCGAAGAACGTCTACAGAAGGAAAACGAAGAACGTCTACAGAAGGAAAACGAAGAACGTATACGGAAAGAAAACGAAGAACGTATACGGAAAGAAAACGAAGAACGTCTACAGAAAGAAGCCGAAGAACGTCTACGGAAGGAAGCCGAAGAACGTCTACAGAAGGAAGCCGAAGAACGTCTACGGAAAGAAAATGAAGAACGTCTACGGAAAGAAAACGAAGAACGTCTACAGAAGGAAGCCGAAGGACGTCTACAGAAGGAAGCCGAAGAACGTCTACGGAAAGAAAATGAAGAACGTCTACAGAAAGAAAACGAAGAACGTCTACAGAAAGAAGCTGAAGAACGTCTACAGAAAGAAGCTGAAGAACGTCTACAGAAGGAAAACGAAGAACGTCTACAGAAGGAAAATGAGGAACGTCTACAGAAAGAAGCCGAAGAACGTAAGCGTCAAGAAAATTTGAAAAAAAAATTAGAACGATTGCGCAAATCCTTTACCGAAGACCAACTTCGCCAAACAATAGAAAGAGAAATGACTGAAATAAAAAAGAAAGAAGAGCAACTTCTCGAAAAAGAGTTGCAGAAACGCAAAGAGAAGGAAAAAGAGGAACAGGAACGTCAAACAAAACAACAAGAAGAGCAAAGAAAAAGAGAGCAAGAAGAAATACTTAGGAAAACAAAAGAAGGATATAGTCAATGGATTAACGAGATCCGTGATCGAGTACAAAAGGGCCAAAATTCTGGAGAATATAGTCAACGGATAGAAGAGATCCGAAGTCGGATTCAGTCCCGCGAAAATTCTGGAGGATATAGTCAACAGATGGAAGAGATTCGAAGTCGAATTCAGTCCCGCCAAAATTCTGGGGATTATAGTCAACAGATAGAAGAGATCCGGAGCAGAATTCAGTCGCGCCAAAGCTCTAGAGAACGAGAAAACGAAAAGGAAGTTGATGAAGAACAACAAGGAAAAGAAGCTCAAAATGATAAAGAGACAGAACAGGTGGGAAACGATCACGTAGGAGAAACAAGTGTGTTAAAAGACGGAGCTGTAGGAATCGAAGAAACCAACACAACTCCAGAACAGCAGCCAAGAAGATTGGTGGAGGTCGATAACACAAGAGAGAACATAGGTGAAAAAGAACCATCCGAACAGGAAAAAGAACTGAGTGTTGTGCAGGAATCATCTACTGTTTCCAGTTTAGAAAATGATGCTGGTAGAATTGAGCAGATCTCACACAGTCTGGCAGCACAAACCAGAGTCCCTGGTCAGACCCTGGAAGAAAATGAGGGGACTCAGATGACGACAGGTGAATCAACACGTGTAGCTGAGGTATCGAGTCAGAATCAAAAAGAAGTGGCACCAACGGAAACATCGCTGGATGAAGGAATAACTTTGAATACGAACAACGAAGTGGAACCTGCTAGCATTGGTCAAGTGATTAGTCAAATTGGACCTGTTCCTGAGACGGAAGGTCAACAATTTATAAACCCGCAATTGTGCACTGGACAGCCTACTGGACAGCCTACTGGACAGCCTACTGGACAGCCTACTGGACAGCCTACTGGACAGCCTACTGGA
>LQHL01001787.1:321-12222 GCA_001655755.1 Hemisphaericaspora haegerdaliae
CCCGATGATAATTCTCGATGTAATTGACATTCAATCAATGTTGATCCAACTAATCCCATACTGAATAAATCAGAAAGATATTGTGGAGTTAAAGTATCGGAAATTTCTGAAACCAATGGCACTTGTTGAGCTAATTCATCAAGTAATGAACGACAATGAGGGATACCTTTATCAATTTCAAAGGTCATGATTGAATTTGTTGATGATGATTGAGGGTTCATAGATCCGTATTCATGGTTATATTTAGTTAAGTTTGTTCTTAAAGTTAAGAATAAATTAGATAATGGTGATTGATCTTCTTGTATATCTTGAGGGAAGTATTTGCCTAAGGATTTATGAATTGGATTTCCTGATTTTAAACTGAGGTATTTGGCACATGCTTTAATTTGATTTGTATCGTTAATAAACTTTGGACCGGTAATTACCAAAAGTGGTTGTTTCTTGGTGGTGCTGGGGGGGTTGGCGTCACTTGCACTGGTGGTGCTATTTAAGAGATCATTAATTAACGATCTTTCATGTAAGATTTTCTGTTGTAATAAATCACTAATTGGGAACAACACGTTTTGAATAACATCTGGTTGAGGGATAGATATATATCCTTTGACGTTTAAACTTAATCCTGAAGTATTCTGATTGTTGTAACTATTTGATCTTGATAATTGACGAACAGTGTTGGAAGTAGTGCTTGGTTGAAAATAATCCCATTTAGGTCCTGCTCTGTCAGAAGATAATGAAGAAACTGAATATTGTAAGGTTTCTGATTCTGTATCTGTTGTAGTTGTTGTTGTGGTAGTATTGGTAAGTAAACTATATGTAGTATTTGTTTCTTCCATTTTAGTTGTTGTATGTATATCATCAACTTTGTTGATGGTACTGGTTAGTATAGGATGCGAATGAATCATCAGTGCGTGGGTGAGTCTAGTGGTTCTTTAGTATGGGAGGGGGGGGAGTATAAGTATAAACGGTAGTGTGAGTGTAAAAGGGTGTAGTGAGTATAAGGGAATATTTATATATAAATATTCAACGTGTATAAATACAGTTAGGGTAGTGGAAGTGAGGTAGTAAAAGAAAAAGATGAGTCAATTGAAAGAACAAAGAATGAAAATTGCAACCAACCGTTTCACTCTTTTTTTCTTTTTCTCTTTTTTCTTTTGTGTTGTTGCATTTTGTGTAAATTTGTTTGTTAATTGTTCTCTCTTTGTCTCTCTATGTCTTTGTATTGTCTATTGTTCTCTCTCTTCGTCTCTCTTGTTGTTTCCCTTGTTTAACCGAATTTTTCTTTACTCGGTGTCTTTTTCCTATTTGGGAAGAAATGTGTCATCTTTATACCGTACTTACTCGCCCTTACTATCAGTGAATACCCGTCTATCAGTAGAGATACAATGACAATACCTTCCATATCACTACAATACAAACACTCATCTTGTTGTTAATATTTGAACTTAGTTTAGTGCGAGTTACAAATACATACTATGTGCCCTTTCTTCTATGTTTCAAAATCATTGTAAATGTCAAATTAAGGAATTTTTTCACCACTTCTCTTCTTCTTCACAACATAGATAAGGGGAGGGGGGGACATCCTGTGAAATCTTATATCATCATTCAATTTTCAAGAACAAAGAGCAACTAGTTAAAATGTAGATGCAACTATGAAAGTATACCTCCTCCCTTAGCCACGAATCCTTACAAATTTCTACCCCCATAATCTGACACCATCACTTTTAACACAACTGAAATTCCTTTTTTGATAAAGCAGCCCCATTGTAAGCATCTTGATTATATAAAGTCTATTAATTAGTTTCTCAATATCCGCTTATCATGTTCAATGCTTTGTAAGACATTACCATATAGTCCTGCAAAAGTCGTGCATTTGGTCTCAAAATTCTCTACTATAATTTAATTTGACTTTTTTTTTCACTACAATCTAATATATGAACTGTTTACATAAAGTCCACTCAGTAGACATGCAACCTAAATCTATAGCATTATTACGTATGTACATCCTATATGACCCTACATCTCCCCGCAAGAAACAATTTCACTAACAAACAGGTGTTTCCCAGAAAAAATTGATTCAATAGTTGAACAACTACTTTCAAAATTTCAAGATATATTTGAAGTATCAATAAATAATCAGAAATCAAAAGAATTATTATCAGTTGAATCATTGACAATTGAATCAGATGCAATTCATATAATCCGATTATGTGAAGATTTATTATCCATATCAAGAAGCTTACGTGAAACTTGGTGTTTGGGTACTTTAAAAGTTACTCTGACAAATGATAATAAATGGGATCAACAAGAAATTGATCATATTTTTGATCTGTTTAATATATTAACTGATAGAATTGCCCAATTTGAATCGAAGAAGCTGGTGATATGACCCCCTTTCCCCCGTAGATGCTATACCCCTATACCCCCCATCCACTTGAAGAACCGAGAGGGGAAGAGCCGAGAGAGTAAAAAGCAAAATAAATAAAAAGTCTTCGTTAATCATATATATAAATCTAACATACACCAAGCGCTCACTAGGAAAAAAATATGGTTTATCTCGGTGGACTTCCTGCCCTACTAGTGAATCGACTACCAACTCGACTGCCAACACGACTACCAACTCGACTACAAGTTGCAGTTGCAGTTGCACAATCAGGAGGACTAGTATCCTTTTTCTCTTCAAATAAATGAACATACTTTTGAACTTTTCCAACTTTAATAAACTTAAATTTCTTATCACCACGAATATACGATGGGACATCACCACTTGATTTAAATGCATATTCTAACCCCTCATCGGTATTTATCATAAATATAGATGGCGTAGATGTCATTCTCGATACTGGTGCTTTCTTCTTGGTGGGCGACATAAATGTCAGATGATTACTACCTATAGTTATGATTTCATCATCGGCCTCTTCATCTTCGTGTCTCCTCCATGGAATAGTAGGTTTTAATTTTATCGGTGATTCAAGAGTTTGATATGGAAGGAACATATTGGTTGGTGGTGGTGATTGAAATATGGATTGGGGTGATTGAAGTTTGGCACTTCCAGGTGATTCGAGTTTCGCACTTCCACCGGATTCAAAGTCTTGTTCATTTTCACATTCTACTTCTAATAAATCATCTAAATAGATTGAGTTTGAATTGGTGTTTTGTTCATTATTTGTAGTATTTCTTTGTTTAATACCTTCATTGAACTTACTATGGGTGATTTCGACCGCCTTACTCGTGTTTTCTGCATGCGTATTCGTGATTTCTACATCCTTATTCGTCATATCTTGTGCATGTTTACTCGTCATTTCTTGTTTACAAGGGTCACTGATATCCTGTATCGTTTCTTCTTGTGAAGGCAAGATATCCTGTATCGTTTCTTCTTGTGAAGGCAAGATATCCTGTATCGTTTCTTCTTTAGAAATTTCATCAATACTCTGTATTGTTTCTTCAACAGAAGGTTTCGGGATATCTTCTATCGTTTCTTCTACCGGAGGAGGTTGCGGGATATCTTGTATCATTTCTTCTACCGGAGAAGGTTGATTAGTACTCTGGATCGTGTCTTCTACCGGAGAAGGTTGACATATCATTTCTTCTTGACTATACTTACTGTTAGTCTTTTCTTTGCTGACTGGAAGGTCCTTAATAGGTTTAGTTTCTTCTGTCTTATCCAGTTGAATCATACTCTGCTCTTCTACTGTGGTTTCACTGGGGGGAGTCTCCACATTAGTCATTTCTTGTGGGTCCATCCCGACTTGTTCTGGATTGTCATTACTCTGGGGGGTCATATCTACGTTCTCAACTGGGAGACTCGTATCTTCTGTCTTCTCAGATTGATCTGGTCCTTGTTGTTTATCTGATTCAAGTATATTCTGGTTTGTGTTATCCGATTGAACAATACTGTGGTTCTCTTTCTTCTCTGGATCTAGTTCCTTAGAAGTGCGTCGTTTATTCAATTTAAGAGGTTTCAAAAAACTCAATTCATCATGAGTTGTAGTAGTAACAGCGGCAACATTCACTCGATCCAAGTCGTGATGATCCTCATGAATCCCAGCATCAACTTTCTCTTCATTATGTCTAAGATTTTCTATTTCTGAAATAAACCGAGGACTAGTTTTCTTTGATATTTCTCTTTCTCCATTCATAGATTCATTATCAGTCACATATGGACTGTCATTTTGTTGTCTCTTGTTAGTAGTGGCAGTAGCAGAGGTGGTTATGTCAAATGATTTACTCTTTGATGGATGAGGGGAATGAGAAGAATTTGTAGATAACGTTTCGCCAGCAATTGTTTTTTCATACAAATCTTCATTTTCACTATTATTTAATGTTGAATTTTCACTTGAACTTGCAGTGAAGTCTCTATATGCGGTGGTAGTGGTGGAAAACGGAATCGTAGAACTAAGCTTTGAATGGGGTGTACTTTGCCGCGGTGAGCTATGGGGTAGTACTAATGGGTCTACTGAAGGGTGTAGGTTTGGGTACGGGTCCACATATCCATTTATTGAATATAAAACACAATTCTTGATATACATGATAATTTCATTTAATAAATTATCATCACAAAGAATTAATAATCCTAAATTTTCATCCTTTAAGAAATCAATTGAAATATCTTGATTTAGTTTATTAAATTCAAATTCCAATAATTTTAAATTTATATTGACAATAAATATTTCATATGAACAAAATGATTTAATAGTTGATGATGATGTTGTCGATGAAGATGATGATGATAATGATGATGACTTGGGTGATGGTTGAGAAGTTATTATTCTAGATATACTACTTGATGAACAATCATGTCGACATGAATTCAATCTGGCTAATGATATTAAATTATCCTTAAGTAAATCCGAAGGTTTAATACTATGGTTTCTAATTAATAATGAATTTAATTGAATATGTATATTAAATTGAATATCTGATCCAAGCGATATTACATTGATATGAGGATAATGATTGGGGAAATAGTTGGTATTGATTAAATATTGGATCTTATCGGGTATATCTGATGAAAATATAAAGTTCGGTTTAAATGGATCATCCATTTGATGCTTGTTGATTATACTTGTGAACATGTTGATATAAATACCTTGTTACAAGAGAAAGGAATCTGTCGAGGTATTTTCAAGTGGGAAAAAAAGAAATGGGTGATGAGTTGGGTGGGTGGTTCAATATTTGATCTGTGAGTGTTTGAGTGCAAAGTGTGAGTGTTCCTAACCTTTATAGGTGTTGTCCTTCTACTGGTGGAGTTGTTATAGGTGGTGTTTGGGGTTTGTGTATGGGTGGTGTATGGGTCGTGTATTGTTATTGTTTTGGTGTGAAGGAAAAACAATAACATGTAAATAGCTTTATTATTTGGTAACCTGTAAACATTTGATAATTGCATTTTAACTGAATAAATTTATTGGTTAGATCGTACTACCCATTCAAGTCACTATAACCACCATAGATATTCCCATTACTACAGCTACAGCTACAACTACAGTTAATCATGTCATCATATTACTTTACAATAATAGGAACACGGGATAATCCAATTTATGAAGTGGAATTTTCATCATTTAAAAACTTCCCATCTACATCTTCTATCACTACTACCATTGGTGGTACTACCGCCGGTGGTGGCAGTACAAGTGGTGGCAATGCCACTGGCAGTAGTAGTGGTACCTACCCAGGTAAATCGCAATTCCAACCAAATATTAAAGAACTCTTACCATTCATTACCAATTCTTCAATAGATTTAATCGAAGAAATTCAATGGACATCAAATCAAATGAATTTAGGGAAAATTGATTCATTTTATGGATTAGTTATAAATTCATATTTAACTCAAGGTAATATAAAATTTATACTATGTTATGATACTTCTGGAAGTGGGAATACCACTGGTGGTGGTGGTACTGGTGGTACCGGTGGTGGTGTAAGTGGTGCTGGTAGTAGTATCACCAAATCAGAGGAAAATTCAATTAGACAATTCTTTATTGAAATTAATGAATTATACGTTAAAAATTTATTAAATCCATTTTATTCAGTTAATGATTCAATCATATCGCCAGAATTTGATTTAAAAGTTAAATTATTAGCAAAGAAATATTTATAGATTTGGCTTATATATATATACACTAGATACCCCTAGAAACGGCCGCTCCCCATGGCACACTGTAGATGATGTGTCACTACTTACAAGGTTGTGTCCAATGATGCTGTTCTAACGACGGTCATCTCCCAAGGTATACACCCCTATGGAAAGTCTACTTCTTTTCGTCGGACTTATCTTCATTGGTCTTCTCCTTAAGTGACTCTTTCTCGGCAAGGACTTCCTCAGCGGTCTTCTCTAAAACCTTTTCAGTTTCAATTCTATATTGACCATCTTCCGTTTCAACAATTATACCTTGTTCTTTCAAAGTATTAAACATATCTTGAGGGATCCAACCTCCGGTAGCAGCAAATGGTAACGATGCAATATCATTTTGATAGTGTTGTAAATCCAATTGAAATTCATCTAAATATTCTTGATCATACTTGATGGGGAATTCATTGTCATTGGAATTTACTAATTCATTTGAAACATACGCTTCCCAAAGTGCTTGTAATTGAATTATTGATCCTTCAATATAAAGATAATCTTGATCATTTTTCAATTCCAAAGCTTGTAAATATGGTGATTTTAATAATTTAATATGGGGTGATGCAATTGCAATTAAATCATGTCTATGAGAATTTAATGAAATTTCCCAAAGTCTTTCATTTCTGGTTTTGAAATACATAAATTGATATTGTTGTTTTTCAACTTCATCCATGGTTTCATATTCGGGGATATCTTGTTGTAAATCATATATCTTAGCACCATGATATGCAACGAAATTTGGATAATTGGTTAAAATAAATGGTTTAATTGTTGTATTTTCAAAATCAATGAAATAATTTTCTTTATCATTTTGAATAACATTCAATGGATCTAAATCAGGCACATATAATCTAGGTTTAAATAATTCATCAACATTCATAATTGATTTTGAAATGGGGTTAATTAACTTATGGGAAATTTGTTTTAAATGTTCAAATGTTTTCATTTGTTTAAGTAATAATTCTTCAGCTACAGTTTCTCCAGCATCAGCTTGGACAAGTGATAATCTATTCTTGGCATTTTCCAATTCTATATCAGCAACGGACCCAATCACATCCAATGGTTTGTCACTATCCCAAGGTCCATTGTATTGATCAATTATTGATTGAGATAATTTATTTTTATTCTTGGTAAATGATTGTTCGACACTTGGACCTACTCTCCATCTATCTTTCAATAATGGATTTTCTTCCCCATCATATGGCAAGGAAGATTGTAAATTGTGATCAACATCATCTTTGAAATATAATGAACCGGATTTATTAAATTCAATCGATAATAATTTATTTTGAAATTCAGAAATTGGTTCAATTACTTGTTTCAATTGTTCAGTATTTTCCGGGGAATCTTCAATTAATGGATTCCATTTCTTCATTAATAATTCTCCATCAATAAATTCTTGTAAAATGAATGGAGCCCCTAATGAATTATCTTTATTATCACCATAAGCTAATACTTTAGGAACATTTAATCCTAATTTTAATCTGAAAAAATCCATCGTGGCAACTTCACTCTTTATCTTTTGGGCAATTGCCCAATCAGAATCTAATTTATATGGGATTCTCAATACTAACCCTTTACTACCGGGACTATTTAAAATAATTTTATAAATTCGATGATGTTTACCTTCATGAATACTAGCAATTGATTTAATCAATAATTTAGATGTTCCTCCAGCACCTACTTTCCCAATTACTTCATTGGTTAAGTTATTACTTATGACATAACTACCATCCTTCAATTGTTGTGGTGGTTTCAATAATGGTTCTCCACTAGAATCAATATTTTCCAGTTGTGTTCTAAGGATATTTAAATCTTCAATTAAAGTACTTATACCTTCGATTGAAAAATAGGTTTCTCTCTGCTGTTTCTTATATTTATCATCTTTTAACCATGATCCCCAACTATATTGAAAGAATTGATTTCTATTGGGATCCTTAGAGTCAGAAAGTTTGGTGAAAATTTCCTGGTTAGTTGATGGGGATGTTGTAGCTAAGTGACGAATTGATAACATTTGAGACTTAACAAGGGTTGAACTGATCCTTCTGGACAGTTTGATACTGGCCATAACATTTCTTGATACTCTTGACAACATTGTCGTGGGTGAGCTTTATTCCTATTCAGATGAAAGAGAATCCCTTTTGGGGAGTAAGAAGAAATTTTTCATTTCATTGAAGAAAAAAATCTCCATACTAATTTTGGCCCGGAGAAGTTGCGAAAAATGAATTGCATGGCGAGAGAGAATTCTCTCAAGGGTAGTATCTTATGGGCTGCAATTTGATGTGGTTTCTAACAAATGGATATTTGCATTGAAGAGATTATGTAGTTCAAGAGTTTATGTAGTGATATAATTAACGCTTTTTCTGAAAAATTTGTGATAAGGTACACACCTCTAGGGTTATTCCACTTGAATTGGTGACGAATAGAGTGTCAATGTAAGAAGAAACAATATTCTTTACATACTTACTCTTGGGAATCCAAGTGTACAGATTCAAGTGGAGAGGAGGTGTTTGGAGCACCTCTGGTACTCCTTGATTTTAAGACTCTGGGAGGGGGGAGATCCCCATGGTGACGTTACAACTTAATGATTAAATATAATATGCTATATAAAAATAAAAAGAGTCTCCAAACTTCAACCACTGTTTTTATTAATATCATCAGTATTCATAGTATCATCCTGTTGATCCTGATCAACCTGATCATCCTGCTCATCCTGTTCATGTCCAAGTTGATTATCTTTCTTGACATTCTTTAAATGTTTTTTATTCTTCTTTATATTACTAGTAATCTCATCTTCGTGCAATGATGAAGATAAATTCCCATCATCCACATTGGAGTTTTCCAATTCATTTACTTCATTTGCTAGTTTAGTTTTCGCAAGACTTTGTAATTGTTGAGTATGGATCATATTTGCAATTATATTACTTGAATAAGCCGTAGGACCATGTCTATGAAGTCTTCTACCTTCAATTCCATCTTTAGTAGCAGTAGTTGAAAGACATGAAGTTGTAGAATTACGAGATAATGGTCTCAGTAAAGTGTCTCCCATTAAATAATCTGGTGATAATAAGTCATTTGTTGAATCATCAATTATGTTCTGTTGATAATCAGATTCTGTCGAAACTAAAGATAAATTGGTACCATTGGCATCATTTAATTTTATTCGTTGATTATCAAATACTTTTAAGTTTTTTGAAGTAACACTATAATTTGATTCTTTGGATGATAAATCATCTGTACATTCATATCCTCTTCTATATTCGTCGTCGTCGTCGTCATTTTCATTACTACGGTCGTCGTCATTACTACCAAGGTCGTCATTACTGCCACCGTAGTCGTCACCCTCACCATCTATATTCATAGTACTATCCTCTTCATTCATATAGAAATCATCAGGGGAATCTAAATTGATCTTCCCACTAAAAATTGACTTAACACTAGCTGCCGGATGTGACATGTTTCTTTCTCTCTTGCTCTCCTTGCTCTCTGTATATGTGTGTGTGTCTTTTCTATGTCACTCTATATCACTCTATAATTGTGTTGTTCTACTTTAAATCAATAAATGTATATCTTAATTAACCTTATCGAAACAATAGAGAATCAATAACATAAATAGATAAAGAGACAGAGTTTATAAAAATCTAAAGGAGGAATCTTAATCATTTGAATTTTATATGCAGTAACTAATCGTCATCCCATTTTTTTTTAGTGTTAGTTTTTTCGTTAAGAGCTGTTTGTTCATTCACTTTCTTTTGTTAGTATTATATATGTAAGTAGTATGCATGTATGTATGTTACTTAGTAGTAGTAGTAGAAGAAGAAGAAAAGAGAAGGTAACACACCGTCACTCATTTTCAGTTTTGTGTATTCTCTCACTAACTGCATGATTATGTAATGAGTCTAGTCCCTCCCGCCTCCACAAAAATATTGATTCACGTGAATCGTGTCGCGTGATTATGTGCACGTGCATTCGTTCACGTGATTGCGTCAAATAAAAAATTTAATTGTTGCAAATTCTCTCTGTTAAACATATAACATATCGGATAAAGTAATTTAAATACATTGGCAATAATTAGTCGAATAAAGGGGAAACTAAAAAGTATACATAAATTGATTATCAAATGATATATCAACTGAATGACCATTTAATATTTCATGATAAGAACTACTCACACCTAACAATTCTCTTGATAGTTTATCAATATCATTATTACTACCATTATCACTCGTTAAACTAATTTCTAATAATTTATTTTCAATTTGTTTAAATACTTCAGCACATTTCTTTGCAACAATCCAATCACTACCAAAAGCTTGTAAAATTTCAATACAATAACAAATCTCAGTTTTTGATTCAACAAGATCAATTGTCCATTTACATAAACAATATAATATTGTTGTACATACCATTAAAAATCGATGTAATGTTGTCCAATTTAATGGTAATAATTTGGCAATATATAATTTATAAGTTGATGATAATGTTTCAACACACGATTTACCTAATATTTCAAGAATTTGTGATGATGGGAGTGGATTTAAATATGATGGACGATAAAGTAAAATTAATAAATGATGATATCTTGCACTATACCATGGAATCAGGGAATGGAAGGAAACTGAAAATTTCTTCTCCAAAATTGAACCATTAAGTTCATCAGCTTCATTATACCATTGATCGATTTCACCTCGAAGATCACATAAAATTTCATCACGATATTCTTCCATAGATTTCTTTTTATTACATATATGTTTATGAATGTTAACTGAATGAACTCTTTTCAAAATTTGTCCTTCAATTCTTCTTAATTTTAAAAGTAAATGATTTATATCAATATCTTCATGATCATCATCTAATAATTGAGGTAAGGGGACATTTATATCATCGTCATTAATAGCAACTGGTCTACCCAAGGAAACACAAGTTAATCTATCAAGCATATAAACACTCCAAAATAATCTTGATCTAAATTCAACTTGTCTTGGTGTCATAGTTTTACAATCTTGAGCCAGTATTTCCTTATTTAATCCAAGATGTATAGCTAATCTTGTTACTTTACCCATAATTTCCCAAGCAGTAAATTCACAAGGATCAAAAAATGAATATAATCCTAATAATACTAAATATTTAATATTTTTAATATCATTACTTGATAAATTATTATGAATATAATTCAATGCTTTACTTACAAAAAATTCCGAAATTTTCTTTTCACGATTTATAACTCCTGATCTTTCTAATCCAGTACTACCAATTGCCAATACCATATATAATTCAAATTTATCATCAAATTTATCAAGATTTGGTGGAGATCCTTCATCATCTTCATCAGCACTTTCGAATAAACTATTGAATTGTGATAAGAATTGCCGTTTGTTAATTACTGGACATGCCCGATAATTATGAAGGAAAAATGCATTTATTATGGAAATTAATAATTCTTTATCAACTATTGGGGGGATAATACTTACGTTGGAATTAGTATTTATCCCAACTGCACTTATTAATACTTTGGAGATTTGTTTAGGATATGAATGGAAATCTGGTGCACGAGCGTCAATGGAGTTTAATACTACATTGCAGTAGTTACTGTTGCTGGTGCTGTTGCTGGTGCTGTTGCTGGTGCTGTTGCAGTCACTGTTGCAGTTGATGTCACTTCTGGCACCACCGCCACTGGCACTGCCACTGGCACTGGTACTTCCAACACCAAAATTCTCAAATACTTGACCTTGACCTTCCGAATATGGACTTAAAGAAATTGAAGAACCTTCGGGATC
>LQHL01001748.1:2333-23935 GCA_001655755.1 Hemisphaericaspora haegerdaliae
GAGACATCTCAGTGTGTGTCTATTATATATTCCCAATCATATTCAAGTTGTTAGATTTTTTAAATACACAGAATTCGTTTCACAGTCACATCATCACGTGATAGAAGTTATAGAATCATCTTTTTTCAGGGTCAATAACCCTAAGAAGTATATGCAGTACCATCTCTCATAGTTTAAAATTTTTTTTCTTTTTTTTTTTCACAATGCGCAGAGAAGAGTAACAATACTCTCACACTGTAACTCTCTCACTCTCACTAACATTCTCTCTCTCAGTCGTTTCTCTCTCTGACGAATTTTCAATAAAAAAAATTTCAATTAAAGAAAACATTTTGCCCTTGTTTATACCGTTTTATCAACACATCTATATACTAAAAATGGCTAAATTCATTAAATCAGGTAAAGTTGGTATGTACAAGAACCCGTTCACCCTACACCCACCAACTACTTTGTAGATTATTGTTGAAATATTCGGAGTGTTTCATGTCATATGGAAAGAGAGATTATCCTGTCAAATGAAAAATGATCAAATGAAATCAAGAAACACAATTCATCAATAGATATGCGAGAAGGGTTTATGCAGAGAATGATTGTGATTAGCAATCAAGTGATATTCAAAATATGTCAGAGACAGTGTCAACTACTACTTTACTACTACTATTATATTCCCCAAGCTTATACTCGTACTACCACTGTACAAATCCATCACCAAGTTTTTTCAACTCACATACACGTATAAATCACTTGCAAATGACCTTTTAAACATCTCAGCACACTTCCAAACGTTGACTCCAAACGCGAAGACAGCCACCCTGCATCCCCCCCGAACCCCCGATATATATACACAATAATCAACCAAACAACCCATCACAGAAGAATACATTATACTAACTTTTTAATTTCTAGCTATTGTTGTTCGTGGTCGTTTCGCCGGTAAGAAGGTTGTCATTGTCAAGCCACACGATGAAGGTACCAAGTCCCACCCATTCCCACATGCCATTGTTGTTGGTGTTGAAAGAAACCCATTGAAGGTCACCAAGAACTTGGGAGCCAAGAAGACCGCCAAGAGAACCAAGGTTAAGCCATTCGTTAAATTAGTCAACTACAACCATTTAATGCCAACCAGATACTCCTTGGATGTTGAATCTTTCAAGTCTGCCGTTACTTCTGAAGCTTTAGAAGAACCATCCCAAAGAGAAGAAGCCAAGAAGGTTGTCAAGAAGGCTTTAGAAGAAAAACACCAAGCTGGTAAGAACAAGTGGTTCTTTCAAAAATTACACTTTTAAAAGATTATTCTGTCATATTTTGTATTACTCTTTTATAGTTTAGTTTTTTAATGGTTATGGGTTTATAATATTAAGTCTTTTAAAAAGCACATCAAAACAAACAAACACAACACACACGAAAATAAAAAAACTTTTTAATTTATATGTTGCAAGAGAGAGAGACAGAGAGAGAGAGTGACGTTGTCATTGGTCTTGTAGTTATGTAAACATCCCCCAATGTAATGAGGTTCTCCTATTGATGGGCCCCATATAACTCTAGCCTTGTTGTGAAAATTTTTATTATGACTGGACACACTTGGTAGCACACACCCAATATGGTTTTCTTTTTTTTTCAACCGGAAAAAGAAAAAAATGTCCAAATAAACCTTTGACTCATCGTCACTTATTAAGGTAATATCACATATAACCGATAAACGAACAGATCAATGTCAGTTGAGGAAGGTATTCAAAAGTTAAAGGTATCAGCACCTCCACCGGAAGAACACGAACAAAAAATCACTCCATGGGAAGTAGAAGGTGCCGTAGTGGATGGAAAAACCCAAGGAATCGACTATGATAAATTAATTCAACAATTCGGTACCAAGGGGATCACGGCCGAGATGTTGGCCCGATTCAAACAAGTTACGGGCCAAGAACCACATCCATTTTTGAAAAGAGGGATTTTCTTTTCTGAACGAGATTTAGGTAAGATTTTAGATTTGTATGAATATGGTGAACCGTTTTTCTTATATACTGGTAGAGGACCATCCAGTGATTCAATGCATTTGGGTCATATGGTTCCATTTGCATTTACTAAATGGTTACAAGATGTTTTTGATGTGCCCTTGGTTATTGAATTAACTGATGATGAAAAGTTTTTATTTAAACCGAAATTGACTATTCAAGATGTTAAAGGTTTCGCCATTGAAAATTGTAAAGATGTGATTGCCGTCGGGTTTAATCCTGAGAATACATTTATATTTTCCGATTTGGATTATATGGGTGGAGCATTCTATGAAAATGTCGTTAGAACATCCAGACAAATCACAACTTCAACAGCCAAGGCCGTGTTTGGATTCCAAGATTCAGATTGTATTGGGAAGCTTCATTTTGCCAGTATTCAAATCGCCACGGCATTCCCTTCATCATTCCCCGATGTGTTGGGATTACCTGCCAAAACACCATGTTTGATCCCCTGTGCCATTGATCAAGATCCATATTTTAGAGTTTGTAGAGATGTGGCTGATAAATTGAAATTCTCCAAGCCAGCTTTAATCCATGCTAAATTCTTCCCAGCATTACAGGGGGCATCTACTAAGATGTCGGCTTCCGATACCACTACTTCAATCTATATGGGTGATACCGCCAAGCAAATTCAAAAGAAGGTCAATAAATATGCATTTTCAGGAGGTAGAGCCACTGCTGAAGAACATAGAGCATTAGGTGGTAATCCCGATGTAGATGTTGCATTTCAATATTTATCATTCTTCAGTTTTGATGATGAAAAATTAGCGAGATTAGAACAAGGTTATAGATCAGGAGAAATCTTATCAGGAGAAATGAAAAAGGAATGTATTGAAATGTTACAAGAATTTGTCGGTGCTTATCAAGAAAGAAGAAGTAAGGTTGATGATAAAGTTGTTGAATCATTTATGAAACCTCATAGGTTGGTTTATGGTCAAAAGGAAAGATTAGTTCCAATTAAACAAAGAGAAAAGAAAGAAAAGAAATAGATAGTAGATAGATGGATAGATAGTGCTTTATATATTAATGTTACTCTCCCTTGTATTGTCGTTCTTGTATTCTATGAAGCCCTACTCTATACCTTGAACGGAGTCGAGTCGGCGTGCAACTATGATTATCGGGCATACTTGCGAATTCTGTACGACTACGTCTCCGGCAATTGTCCTCAGTGAAAGTTCCTCAAGGTTTGCTCCAAATCGCCTCGACTAACTTCTCCAGCAATTCGTCTATAACCTTAACCGATCCATGAATGATAAAACTACGTTATCAACTTCTTAACATTTTCAATTATAAATAAACATTTTTCAAAATCATTTTCCTCAATTTCATCACCTTTACCAAACCATTTTGAACCGATAGATAATATAGTACTTTTCGGATAAGTTAATGAAATCAATTTTGAAATTTGTGTAGCAACAATTTCAATCTTCATATTTCCATGATCTCCAACTAAAAGTATCGGTTCAGGAACACCTGCATCACCCGCACCTTCTAATTCCAATGATGATGCGTAGTTTATACTTGCCTTAGTTGACATGGGAATTTCAAATGTCGTATCTATTATTCCATTAATATGAATTGATATTATTTGTTTATCGGATAATTCTATTCTATGAAAGAAAAATTCTATATTTGAGTCATTGGGGAAAGTTGTTGTGAAAGATTTTGAAAACCCAGTTGGATCTTGTGATATTGTTGATGTGTTCATATATGACTGGGTTGTACCTGTTCTCTGTTCTCTATATAGAAGTATGTGTTGATATTGGTTGATATTGGTTGTGGTTCATAAATTTTCATTCATTTTTTCGTGGGCCCGCTGTAGACGGCAGGTTGCAAAGATTTGAATCAAAGGGAACCAAATAGGACCCACAAGGGAATCCCAAAGGATAACTCAAAGGGAAGAGAAACAGTTTGAAAGAACTTGCGTAGAGTAGAGTGATAAGCATAATAATTCAGTTAGGACAATCAGTTGTGTGTGTTTCTTGTTCAGTTTTATCCAAAGGCAACCCCATCAAACAAAAACACCACAGAGGTGACGAGGTGACATCTTGAACCGGTTGTGGCTACATGATTTCTCAATCCTAGAAATGGTACTGGAGATTCAATGACCTAGTCTAAATGGAACTAGCGGTACGAAGTTAGCGGAGTAAGACAGGGGTATCTCAAAGCGAGCGATCACCGGAAAGTATACACCAATTTAACTTTTATACCACCATGCAAAAAAGCATATATAACATCATCATAAAAGTAGGTTAATATCGGATATGAATGGAATTAAACTACGGATATACCCGATTTTATTATTAGAAAAAGGTAGGTAAAGAATAAACAATGAACAATGGGGACGTCGTGGGCTTGGGATAAGTAAATTTTTACTGATCATTTTGAAATAACCGAGGGGGGAAATTCACATGGGTGGGTGTACACACATCATCATCAGCCCTGTAATGAACAAACAATGTCATAATGGTTAACGGCATTAACATCCGAAGTAAGTCCGAGAATATAAAAGAGTAGTCATATAAACTTGTTAACAAAATTTCCTTGTTCAAAGTTAGTTAGTCAGATGAAAGTGTTTTGTGGAATAGGTAAATGCCTTAGTAAAATTATGTCATTAATTATTACTGTCCCTTACTAATCACATTGAACAATCACTCACACAACTCACACCACTTTAAAGTTTTTCCCGCCGAGTTTTTTCTTTTTCCCCAGTCCAAAAATTTTTCAATTTTACTTTTACCTTTTCATTTTCCCAAAGGGCAAAGTATAAAAGTGTCATCTTCATCTTAAAAGGTTATTTGATAGAATAAATAGAAAGTTTAGTCTTTGATTTGGTCATTAGCATTACAACATATAGAGCATATACACACAACACACACAGTACACAACAACTACCACCCCCACGATGAGCGATATCTTTACTCCAATTCCAGAAGCTTTACAAGCATTTAAAAATGGTGAATTTTTAATAGTAATGGATGATGAAGACCGGGAAAATGAAGGTGATTTAATAATGGCAGCTGAATTAACCACCCAAGAGAAAATGGCTTTCTTAGTACGTTATTCATCCGGTTATGTTTGTGCTCCATTATCTACTGAAAGAGCTGATCAATTGAATTTGCATCCAATGGTACCTGGCCACACCGATAGACATGGTACTGCTTATACCGTCACATGTGATTATGCCCATGGCACAACCACAGGGATTTCATCTCATGATCGAGCATTAACAGTTAGAAGTTTGGCTGATCCAGTTTCAAAACCAACTGATTTCATCAGACCGGGGCATGTATTACCTTTGAGAGCTGCTGCTGGATTATTGAAACAAAGAAGAGGTCACACTGAAGCTGCTGTGCAATTATGCCAATTGACTGGATTACAACCTGCTGGGGTTATTTGTGAACTAGTACGAGATGATGATGGGTTAATGATGAGATTGGATGATTGTGTCAAATTTTCAAACCAACATAATATTAAAATCATTAATATTAAACAATTAGTTGACTATATTTCATGAGTTACACATTGAGTTAATATCACCTCATCCCAATAGGTATATATAGAAGAAGACGCTTACGCTTTTAAATATCTGTAATTTAATTTTAATAAAAAGAAATATTTATGATACATATCTACTTCAACATAAGTTGAGCCTTTCTCTTCCCACTAACTTCATCTTTAACTGATTTAACATCAACAATAACTTTTTCAAAAACAGCAATGGTTCTAACTTTCCCATTAAAATCAGTAAATGTTAATTCATATTTATTTTCATTATAATTAGCAGTATTGGCATCACCCATATTTTCCAATTTAATTAATCCTTCAATACCAAATTTAGGTACTAAAACAACAATCCCATTATTAAAACATTTAATTATATATCCTTCATGTTCAGATTCATTATTCTTCATAACTTGTCCAACATAATATTCAATTGAAGCCCGACCAGCAAATTGAGCATTTCTATGACGTTTATTAATATTTTTAACAATCATTTCCATCTTGGCTTTATCACGATGACTCAATGCAAGATTCTCATACCCAATTGCTCCTGCTAATTGTCTATGGGCAACAATATCACAATACCGTCTAATGGGCGAGGTGAAATGGGTATATATATCAACAGCTAATCCATAATGTCTAAATTCAGGATATCCATACGATCCACTAGGGAAATATTCCGCCGCCATCATACATCTAGTAGACATAATTCTTACCAAAGTATTAAAATATGGATCATTTGGATCTTCACATCTATCTAACGAATCTGCCAATGCCTTGGAAGATTCCAATGAGATTGACATTCCATTTTTACGTACATTTAACATATCATTCAAAACTTCAAAATTTGTAGCTGGTGGTGGAGAATGTCTTCTTAACATTGCCGTTTGAGGATATGCATCATAAATCTTACGAGCAACAGATATATTGGCAAACAACATGAATTCTTCAACCAATGAATTAGTTTCTAACAATTTCTTAATTTCAACCTCTTGTGGATCACTAGTTTCACTATCCATATGAACCTTAACTTCCGGTGACGCTAAATTTAATGCCCCGGCATCTAATCTCTTTTGTTTTAATTTTTTAGAAAGGTTTAATAAAACTCTCATTGATTGAGTTAATTCATCTTGTTGGGTCACATCATCAATACGCAATTGGGCTTGTTCATATGAAAACGCTTGTCTTGATTTAATCACCGATTTCATAAACTTAGTATTCAAAATATCACCGTGTTCATTTAATTCCCATATGACTGAAAATGCAAATCTTTCAACAAATGGCTTTAATGAACATAAATTCGTTCCTAATAACATCGGTAACATATCAATTCTTTTATCGACTAAATAAACTGAAGTACCTCTAGAAGCACCTTCTTGATCTAACGCAGTATTGGCCTTGACGAAATGAGTAACGTCAGCAATATGGACCCCAACTTCAAAATTCCCATTAGGCAATACCATAGCATGTAATGCGTCATCAATATCTACACAATTTGGAGGATCAATTGAACATACTAATTTATCTCTTAAATCAACCCGCTTCTTCAATTGGGGATCAGCATCGGTATTGGATAAATCAGGCACAATCCAATCATCACCTTCTTTAGGTAAACAGTCCAATACATTTTTAGAAAACGGACGATATTCAACATCATGTTCCAACAGCAATGCTTCAGTTTCAGCTTCGGCACTTTCAATATCTCCCAACGATCGAACGAAATGACCATTGGGGTATCGAGAATTACTTGGCCATGAATCAACCACCACAACTATTCTCTTGCCCAAATATTCCTTGGCCTTTCTGGTTCTGATTCGAATCTTAGGCAAGACTTTATCCATCAAGATTACAAAACAACTCTTGGTGGCGTGTCCGGTATCATTTTCATCCACTGATGATGGGGCGACTTGTCCCACGTAATATCTCCATGATCTTCTCATTATTCCAACTACTTTGGCAGTAGGTTGGAGTCGTTTGCCGTCATCACTGGTACTGGCGTTGGTACTGGTGTTCCCCTTACCACTGGTTACTTTTTGGGCTTCTTGGGCTAATAAGATACGTTCTTTATCAGATATGACCCCACCTGTTTCTTCAGCATCCATTCCTTCCTCTTCATCAGCATTATCGTTTGCTCCTATAGAACTTTCTTCAATGATTGTAGATGAAGGTTCTTTCCATTTATCTTTAGGTAATAATTCAACAATCACTGAATCGGAATTGAAAGCACGATTCAAATTCTTAGATCCAATAATTAATAATGGCTTTTTAAAAGCTGGGACATTGACTGTACCTTGTAAATAGTTATATGACGATATATTCAACATCCCTTGATATAAAGTACCATTTTTAATACCTGCCATAATTCTTGCTTGAGAGTAATATTCTGGAAATGTAGTTTCATCAACTTCATATTTATTAAAACCCTGTTGCTGCAGTTGTGATAAATCCAGGGGGATCAAATCTCTTAAATCATCGGCATTTGGTAAATCATCAATATATTCCGGTAAGGATCTAGCATCTAATCCTTCACCAATAGCCCGGTTTCTATTATCAACATCATTACAAATGAAGATAATATCGATTTGATTAGTTGAATTCTGCACATTTAAATGCGATTTAAACCATGATACAACTCTTCTAATTGCATGATCATTTCTATCATTTATACTTTGATTCTTTTCTCTTACAACATAAGTAGATTCATTATATTCATTATGGAAAACAATAAATCGTTTATCTTCAGATTTAACTAAATTTCTAACCCTCTGATATATTGGAAATGATCGATTCTTAACTTCTTCCAATACAGTCTGTGGTATAATAACATCATAAAAACATTGAACATTCTCTAATAAATCAATAGCATGCAAGATAATATTAGTATCTAATACAAGATAATGCATACCACCTTTACTCGTTTTAGCAGGAGTGGAGGAAAGAATGAATTTAGGTATATCTCCATTGGAATCAGGTTTGGCAATATCTTGACATTTATTACATGCTTGCGAATAGCAGGGAATATCATTACGTAAGTAATGTTCACGGACAATCTTTAACGCATTCCCATTTCTTGATCGAACGAAAACTTTCGAAGTGACACTTAATCCACTGGATAACCTCTTACGACTTACTGGTACTGTCATTGTTTGTTCTTTAAGTAAGACTTGTTTCTGCTAGTCCTGTGTCAACTTTGTCTCAACTGTGACTGTCAATCTCCCTCCCATCTCATCAATTTTTTTTCACAGTGAAAGAAAACAAAGATATCGGTACTGCATATAAATTATGGGTGCAAAATTTAATCAACAATAGTAAGAGTAAGCCAACCATTGATATCATTATTATACCTTACTTGAAGTATAGACCTGGTAAAAATTTGGAAGTTTTGAATATCTGTATACTAAGTTGACTAGGAGAAGAAATTTCAACCTTACTACACAATTTGGAGATATTGTTCACTAAACTCTGCCTAGAAGAAGATTTAGAAAGGTACAAAACATCTATCTATATTTTCAAGATCACTTAACTATACAAAGAAAGTCATTATTTATGAAATGTTGACAGTATACCTTTGTATTATAATCACCGTTGTTATCAATAACATCTTGCAGACGATAATATGCATCTAATGAAATTCCAAAACGAGCAGTCATAACATTACCCACAATCATATGCAATTATCATAGAAGTCCATGGATGATTTTTGACCAAGTTATTTTTATTATCTTTTTGCTAAGACCGTGCGCTAGATGGAGAGCCGATATGACAAAGACTATATAGGGATTCGGGACTATTTACATACTTAATTATAATAATTTTAAGTTTACCTCGACGATTGTACTTTTTCTATGGTTTGTTTGGGATACTCAATTTCAGAGAAAAGTCTACAAACAGGTCACTAAAACAGGGCACTAGTATTAGTATTGGAAATACACATATCTTCGACTTCCATCATCATTGCAATCGACTATATACTTATCATAGCCTACTACACATCCCCTAAGCCAAGCGAGTTTATCTAGATCTGACTGGTAGTTATGAATGGTGTAATAATGGCCCCGAACCTCCTGGATTGGTATTGAAAGGAAACGTATTTTATGATGTTCAAGATAACTAAGTTCACCGCATGGCATCTTGAACGAGTAATGTACTTGTATCAAACTATACAACGGTAAATTTTCTATAGTTTCGTTGTGAAGGGTGAGCTCTTCAATGGACACGAGAATTTGGCTGATAAGACGCCAATTTGTCGGAGCGGCATTTGGCATTCTAAGACACACCAATTTGGTAACATCAAAGTTTTTCAAAATCACATCAATGTGTCCCCTGTTCTTATGACCCAAATATAAGTTTTGGAGAACTAGTTGTTTCAGGAGACTAAATGGTCCCAGAGTCTCTAAATGTAACGACTTCAACTTAGGGAGCTCTGGTAGTAACCTCTCAAGATATTCCACTGCTTTTTCAAGCCTTAACGATTGTAGACTATGACTTATCGACTCGGAGATTTCATTTCCTTCAAATAAATTACTATTTAAATAAGTCAAACTGGAGAATTTCTTCTGATTAGTAATCCATTCAGCAAATTCAGCATCTCTTATATTTATAAAATTAATTAGACATCGATTTGCTTCTGAATGGAACCAACGAAGCCACTCAATATAAAGAGTTTCGTCGCTTAGAAAGCAGACTCGTTTCATATATTTTGATTTTAATGATCTGCTTCTAACTAAGTGTAAAAACGATTTCACCTTGGTGAAGGTAAAATCTGACCAATCGTGAGGAAATCCTCGTTTCTCCGAGAAGGGATCCCCATAAAGATAGATTGAATGCCACAATATCTGGTCTCCAATGTCACGGAAAGTTCTATGAACAAGTTGTAGACCTTTAATGTCCGAGACAGATAGATACTTAAAAATTCGAAGCAAAACTTCTCGTGGCAAGGCTAATATAGATAGTTCTACTTTTGCTTCATCCATATCTACCTTACCGTTAAACAATTGAATAGAATGTTTGTTGCTGAATCAACTCAAGTTAATGTTCTATATTGAGATCAAAGTCAGGAAATTGATTTTGGACTAATTAAACTAAATAGAGAAGAGAAAAATCTTGATCCTTATATAGATAAATCGGAAGTAGTGAACTGGAATAAGCACGAACCTTGCAAGTTTTTTTGGGGGATATAATTAACCAAGAATTAACGGATGAAAAGCAGACACTCTCCTATCAGAGTATTGTTAGCGGGGCTAATTAGGATATTAGACAACATTAGCCTAGCATTAGCGGAGTAGTATGAAATTAGACAACTATAGCCGAACATTAGGGCAGGATTAGGATCTTAGTCCACATTGACTGACCATCAATGTAGAATTAGGATATATTAGATTACATTAGCCGATCACTAGGGGGGTTTTAGGATGTTGACTCCAAGAATGAAATAAGGATTATGTGTTACATATATGGGAACATAATTTTATTTCATGTTAAGGAAAAGTTAAGCGAACTACCATGTTGCATCTAAAATATTAACCAGAAAGAACTTCATACAAATCATGAATTCCTCAGCTCAGGACATAACTAGGTATATCCAATATGCTGAAGATCTGACAAAATGTAAAAGAGATAATTCAGAGAGAGCATTACGTGAGGCCTTAACAATATAAATTTATAGACAAATTGTTATGTAGATCCTGAATCAGCGACGAAACAATATAAACATAAGAATAATTTCCCATAGGAAAACTGGATCAGCGAATGAATTCAATAGAATTAACGAAATCCAATGTAACGTAATAAAGCAATACCATAGAATACAACGACTAGAAAAATACAACTGTTATAACTAACCAGAATATAATCAGCTAAGCCAGGACTAACATAAATAGACATATCCTACATTCACACCTAGCATAGGAACTACGACATACTTACTTGCACTAATTGATTGTGTAGTAATTGGTGCTCTATAATGTTAGCCAGACTTCACCAGAAAGGAATACACTGGTACTGCATATAAACAATGGGTGCAAAATTTATGAATTTATTCATAACTAACAACAACCATAAGCCAACCATTGGAATCTTATTATACCTTTTTTTGGAAGTTTTGAATATCAATCAGAAGACGATTTAGAAAAGTACAAAGGATCAATATATATTTTCAAGAACACTAAGGAAACTATACAAAAAAGGTGCCATTCTTCATGATTAAGGTTGAACTTTAAAACAATTACATCTTGCAGACGATAATAAGCATATAATGAAGTTCCAGAAATGCGTGGAGTAACAGAATTACACACAATCATATACATTTATCATAGTAATCTATGCATTATTGCTTGGTGAAGTTACCTTTATTAAGTTTGTTAAACATTTCTCTTGTATTAGATGAAGAGTAGAGCAAAGAATATAGGGGATTCAGGGGTATTTATATTGGATAGAACTAAATAATCATATATTTAGCCCATTGGACCTCTTCTATAGCTTCCTTGGGATATTGAATTACGTGCCAGATTAACCATACAAATATATCCTACTTACAATTTAATATATTTTCGACTTCCAAATCGACTGCGAGCAACTCTATACTTATAATTACCTATTCGACATTCCTTAAGCCAACAAAGTTCTTTTAGATGTGACTTGTAGTGTTCAATGGGGTCTAATTGATTGCGGCGGCCATCGTAATCAACGTATCCATGTGGGATCGAAATGAGACGAATCTTATGACGTTCAAGATAACTAAATTCACCTTCTGAGATCTGTTTCAAGTAGTGTACTAGTTTCAAACTATACAAGGGCAAACCTTTAACGGAGTCCTTTTGAAATGTGAGATCTTCAAGGGCAAATAAATTTTGGCTAATATAATACCAACGTGTTGGATGCGCATTAGGAATTATAAGACACACCAATTGGGAAACATCAAAATTTTCGAATACCACATCAAGATCTTCCCTTTTAGAATGACCCAAATATAAGTTTTGGAGAACTAGTTGTTTCTGGAGTTTAAATGGTTCCAGAGTGTCTAAATGTAACGACTTCAACTTAGGGAGCTCTGGTAGCATCTTCTCAAGATTTTCTACAGTGTCATGTTCAAGCCTTAACGATTGTAGGCTATGACGTATCGACTCGGAGATTTCATTTCTTTCAAATAAAGCACTATGATTTATATAAGTCAATTTGGAGAATTGCTTCAGCTTAGTAGTCCACTCTGAAAATTGAGCATTTCTTATAGATATAAAATGAATAAGACATTGATTTGCCTCTGAATGGAACCAACGAAGCCACCCAATATCAAGTGATGCATCGCTTGGAAAACATACTTGTTTCATGTATTTTGATTTTAATGATCTGCTTCTAATCAAGTGTAAAAATGAACCAAATTTGGTATGTGTAAACTCCAACCAATCTCGAGTGAATCCCTGCTTCTCTGAGAGTGGATCATGATAAATATAAATTGAATGCCACAATATCTGGTTTCCAACATCGCAGAAAGTTCTATGAACAAGTTGTAGCCTTTTAATGTCCGAGACAGAAAGATGTTTAACAATTCGAAGCAAAACTTCCTGTGGCAAGACTAATATAGATACCGTTACTGTTGTTTCTTCTTTGATATCTAACATGTATTTAAACAATTCTAACATGCATTTAAACAATTCGATCATGTATTTAAACAATTCTGACATGTATTTAAACAATTGAAGACAATAAATTAAATTCAAGTTCTATCTTGAGATCAAAGTCAGGATATGGATTTTGGATCAATCAAACTTAGCAGAGAAAAGGAAAATCTTGATCGTTATATATATAAATCTTACGTAGAACACCAGAATAATCAGGTACCTTTTAAGTTTTGTGGGAGGATATAATTGACCAAGAATTAACGGATGATAAGCTGATACGCTCCTATCAGAGTTTTCTTAGCGGGGTTGATTAGGCTATTTGACAACATTAGCCTAGCATTCGCAGAATCTTAGGAAATTAGGCAACAATAGCCGAGCATTAGGGGAGGATTTGGATCTTAGTCCTGGTTAGCCGAAAATAGGCTAGCATCAGGATATTAGACTACATTAGCCTACCGCTAGGGGTTTAAGATATTAGCACCAACAACTTACAAATATGAAATAAGGATTATGCCCATACAGGAATATAATTTTATTTCATGTTAAGGGAAAGTTAAGCGAACTACCACGTTTCATTTAAATTATTAACCGAATGTACTTCATACAAATTAGGAATGCCACAGGAAAGAACTAGGTTATCCATTATGTTGTAGTTCTGACAAAGTCTAAAAAGATAATTCAGAGAGAGCATTACGTGAGGCCTTAACAATATAAATTTATAGACAAATTGTTATGTAGCTCCTGAATCAGCGACGAAACAATATAAACATAGGAGTAGTTTCCCCTAAGAAAACTGGTAGAGGGAATGAATGGCATAGAATTAAAGAAATCCAATATAACGTAGTAAATAAACAGAATATAATAGAATACAAAGGCAAGATACGACTATTATAACTAACCAGAATGTAATCAGCAAAACCTGAACCAACATAGATAAACATATCCTACATTCACACTTATCATAGATCATACGATATACAAACTTACACTAATCGGTTGTGTAGTAGTTGGTGCTCTATAATGTTAGCCAGATTTCACCACGAAGGAATATACTGGGTATTGCATATAAACTATGGCTGCAAATTTAATGAATAACTAGGAGCCAACCCAACCAACCGTCAATCATTATTATACCTTTCTTTGAAGTATCGAGTCGGTAAAATTTGGAATTCGTGAATATCAGTCTACCAGGATGACTAGGAGAAGAAAATTGTCCAACTAGGTTTAGAAAGTTAAACGTTTTGGAAGATATTAAACTGCCAAATCAGGGATGTTAAAAAAGGAAAGTTCCAACTTACTACAGAATTTGGAGATATTGTTCACCATGGTCTACCTAGGAGAAGATTTAGAATGAAGATCAAGTATAAGAGATCAATATGTATTTTCAAGAATGCTAAGGGAACTATACAAAAAGAGTCATTTTTTCATGAGTAATGTCACCATATACCTTTGTGGCTCCATTTATAATAACTACATCTTGCAGACAATAATAAGCATCCAATGAAGTTCCAGAACCGCTAGGAACCATAACATTACCCAAAACCATACGAGTTTCTCATAGTAATCTAAGGATGATTGTTTGGAGCTGGTATTTACGAAGATACTTTTATTATGTCTGTTAAACCCGTGCGTTAGATGGAGAGCTGATAAGACAACGACTTTATGGAGATTCAGGTGTATTTATATACTTAATTATCAATAATTTTGATTTTATCTCAACGATTGGGCCTTTTCTATGGTCTGCTTGGGATATTCAATTTCAGAGGCAGAAATATCATAGAAAAAGGTCACTAAAGCAAGACACTAGTAATAGTATTTGACATATCTTCGATTTCCATCATCATCGAAATCAACTCTATACTTTTGATCGCCTATTTGACATACCACAAGCCAAGCGAGTAAATCTAGAAATCCCCCGTAGTATTGAATCGGGTAGGGCATAGACAGCCTAGCCGGGCCGATTGGCAATGAAAGGAAACGTATTTTATGATGTCTAAGATAACAAATTTCACCGTCTGCCACCAGTTTCAAGTAGTGTACTTGTTTCAAACTATACAAGGGCAACTTTTCAATAGTTGCCTTACAAAAGGCGAGCTCTTCAATAGCAAAGAGATTTTGGCTGATAAAACGCCAATTTGTTGGTCCTGCATTAGGCATTCTAAGACAAACCAATTTGGTAACATCAAAGTTTTTCAATATCACATCAATATCTTCCCTTTTAGAATGACCCAAATATAAGTTTTGTAGAGCTATCTGTTTCTGGAGTGTAAATGGCCCCAGATTCTCTAAATATAATGACTTCAACTTAGGAAGCTCTGGTAGCAACCTCTCAAGATTTTCCACGGTGTCATGTTCAAGCCTTAACGATTGTAGGCTATTATGTATCGACGGGGAGATTTCATTTCCTCCAAATAAAGCACTGTGATTTATATAAGTCAATTTGGAGGATTGCTTCTGGTTAGTAACCCAATCTGCAAATTCAGCTTTTGTTATAGATATAAAATTAATTAGACACTGATTTGCTTCTGAATGGAACCAACGAAGCCACCCAATATCAAAATCTACATCACTTGGGAAATATATTTGTTTCATGTATTTTGATTTCAATGATCTGCTTCTAACGAAGTGTAAAAATGAATCCACATAGACATAGGTAAATGCCGACCAATCTTGAGTGAATGGTCGCTTCTCCGAGAAATGATCCATTGTTCTATAATAAAGATAAATTGAATGCCACAATATTTGGTCTCCAGCATCATGAAAACTTCTATGAACACGTTTGAGATTTTTAATGTCTTCTATAGAAAGATTCTTAAAAATTCGAAGCAAAACTTCCCGTGGCAAGCTTAATATAGATACACCTATCTTTGTTTCTTCTTTGATATTTACCATGACTTTAAGTAAATGAATAGAATATTTCTTGTTGTCAATGAATGTTTTAAGATTTTTCTTTTAAAAAGATATCATCCAAAGGTCGTTAACAGATAATTGCTTTATTTATATTCAACTTAGTCAATCTTTAGGTATTGAAATGAGTGAATTCTTTCTGGGAATCAGGACACGGATTACCTGACCAAATAAACTAAATAGAGAAAAGGGAAACCTGGATCCTTATGTGGGTAAATATGAAATGATGAACTAAAATAGTTACGGATCTTGAAAATTGAGAGGGGGGGATATCGATGATTAATTCTCCAATAATCTGTTATCAGCCGCATTCCGATTTTTTTTCAAAAGGGATAAGGATGAAGTTGAAGTTGAAGTTCAGCCAAAGTACACAAACAAGATCACATGAGGTATTAGCAATGCTTATTATTATGACATAATAATTTAGCCCCTGAAGCAGCAGGGAGGAAACAATTTTAATAGAAGTGGAATTACCCCAAGGGAAACTTGTGTAGAGTATGTATCTGAACCAAGTGAAATTAAGAGAGAACTAGGCTACATAGAGATACTATTAACATACAACAAATATGACTAACCAAGGTATAATCAGCTAAACCAGAACTCACATAAATAGACGTACCCTACGTTCACGCGTATGTACTTACACTGATTGCTTATGTAGTAATTGATGCACTTTAATCCTAGAAGTTAAACCAGACTACAACAAACAAAATCTCTATACTGCATATAAACCATGGGTGCAAAAAAAACATTGAATCCTTATCATCATCAATAAATAATGTACCTTAGAATCCATTGGGTGCAATTCTTACAAGATTCATAAAGTAGTTTTAGTTACCATTCTTACGGTAGCGATTGTATAAGCAAATTAGACTAGTAGTTTTAGAATCTAAGCTGGTTATAAACCGTAGCAGGTTCTCCTAAAAAATACTTGAAAAGGTGTCCCCCATTGCAAGGCTCTTCAGTATTGTTGATCACTCTAATCACATAAACTGCAGTATAATAGAATAATGTTAATGCTTCTTCATGCCTTCTTGAAAAATTCAGTATACACTTTTCAGTTCCATTTAAAAATGTTCGGTGTGGCTCGCTCTGCTTTACCATTGAGCTCAGGTGATCTAAGTGGAATGACTTCTTTAGTAATTGTCATCTTTTACTTCCTCTTATCGGTTAATAATTCAGCTGCATTTTCAGATCTAAAGTTTGCAATTCTCATTCCTTGGAAATAACCATTCCATTTATCCAATTAACAATCAACTTTTCAGCGATTACTTTATTGTGTGTGATTACTTCTTCCATATATGATGAATATTCATCCTCTACTAATGTTACATACGTCAGTTCTGGTTTTGTGGGAATTGGTCCAAGTGTTTCAGTGTGCTTTCTAAAGGACGTCTCACTGGACGTTGAGTTTGACGATTATCAGGTCGCTGAGTTGCGATATTCGCCAAGCAATTTATACACGTTTTCACTTTATGAATAGACTCTAGAGTTACTCTAGTCATTATCACATGTTGTCTTTTCTGTTGAATCCCTATTATTAATGGTTCAAGAGACCTATGATTGGAATTAGTATGTTCATCATATGGATCATCACATTTAGGAGAAGGTAACTGTTTAGGAAAATTGTATACATTCATATAAAATATTCCTTCAGGACTATACGTAGGATCGATACTATTTAGTGAATCAATATAAAGATTGCTCTGTGAAACTAAATCTCCCACGATAGTGTACTTCATATTACGTGGATTAATTAAATAGACATGCTTGCTACGAAACAAACAAACGTAACCATCTTGTATAAGTTGTGCAACTTAAATTATATTCATTGGGCCTTCAGGAATTAAATGAACTTCGGACAAACGAATATTATTCCGCTCATTTTGATTGTGAGTTCACCTGCACCTTGGGATGACACTTCTGCAGAATTAGCTAACCTTAAACTTTTTTCCTAATTGCTTGATGAAATGACTAAGGAGGTTTTGATGTTTGACAATTGTTTGTGATGCTCCAGAATCATATAAGACTCCTTTGGTAATGTCTGTTGATCCATTGCTGTGAAAATATCATATATTGCATAATTGGCTTGTGCCACTTGTTTTATTTCTACTTACTCTTCAACCACTTCCTTACCTCTAGCTTCGTCTTCAAATTCAGAATCATCAGATGAATCTTTATCTAGTAAACTAATTTCGGGTTTCATGGGATCGTCAGTCGCAACTTACTGGGGGCCATGCCTTCAGTCAGAATTTTTAGACCATTTCTCAAATAGACCTTCCATAGCTTTAACCGATTTAGGATCATTAAAAATATATCATTACAGTTTCAGTTGACCCAGGCTTTGTGACCTTAAATTTAGAATCACCTTTGGCTTTTTCAGGTTTATCTTGACCTTTATCCTGCTTGGGGATCCTTTTTAGGTTTACCAGATTTATTTTTCTTTGCAAACGGTGTTTCATTCTTTAAAGGCAAATAAGTTCTATTTCTGAAATTCCTACTATGCGACAGAATTAAATTAATCACTTGTTCTTTGCCCAAACATTTATCCCTGTCGAAATGATGGTCAGGTCTGGATTTCAATCTGTCTAAAAGAACACTCGTTTCTGGGAATTTATAGAGTTCCTTATTCTTCTTCCATAGGTCATATTCTCCCGATAACAATATGCAAAATATTTATCAGAAGAGCTCCTGACACAATACTCGTAGTGATCCTTCATCTGGCCCTTTGTCCCAGTCATTCCCAATAAAATAAACTTAACAAGCTCATTATCTTTTGTACACTCTTCAATTTCAACCAATTTAATATTATAATTGTCTATTGTATGGGTGTTTTGTTTCACTGCAAAGAGTTCCGCTAAACATTCACCAATATGAACAGGTTGAGCTTGATCATGAAATTTTGTAAGGAACTGCCAAATATGATCAATATTCATAGCGCTTCCTTCAGGAACCATGATATGTACAAATGATAGTTTATTTTCAGACTTCAATGTACAAACACAACAAATGATTCGAAAATATTAGAAGCGATTCGAAACTCAACATGTGTAATCCTCCTTGACGATTCACAGATATCTAGTTTTCATAGATTCTCAAGAGTAGAGTTTTGCGTTATAGGGTTACTTCTTGATCTTGCACTTGCTTTGATTATTTAATGGTAGAACCAGAATCATTATCCAATTACCGTTACTTCAATGATTGAAAAAACTTGTGGGTCTGCTATAAGGCAGGATGGTAAAAGAAAGAGGATAATAACACGAGTTCAAGGAAATGCAAGGTTATGAAATGTGTGGTTGATGTTACATACTTCCAATGGAGACTATAGACTGTGAGCATGTATTTATTCTGCAATAGCATGCGATACTTGGTTGTTATTTCAATTTGGGTATACCAGGTCTTGGTTGTGGTTTTGCAATACGTGAAGTGTATAGAATAATCAAAATATCCAAATTTCTCTCGAACAATGTTCTTGAGCAGTCAATGTAAGGAACTAAGCATTATCCTACCAGCCGAAATGTCGAAAGACTTGTTAAACACCTTTACATTTTCTCTTTGTTTCCTCTTTTCAGTACTCCCAGTGGTCTATGTTGCGGCCAGCATTGTTTTCCTAAAACTAATTAAAAATGTATACTTTTTGAATTAGAAACCTCAGTAATATATCACAGTACATTCAATTGAAATAATATGTAGATTATTCCTTTTGGAAAGACAGAATTAAGGATCTTAATTTGTTATTCTTTCCACCGCATTATTTAGTATTCTAGCCTATCTTTTCAGTTACTTTGTCAATTGCAGCTTCCTAATTACAATGACTGTTTTGCTCATGTTCTCTATTTTCGCATCCAAATATAAAAGAATGAATATCCTACTACTATCATTTAATTTGCTATCTAATGAACTATTATCTAGGGCTTGTGAGATATTTACAAAATTATTTACGAAATTATCCTCAATTATCCTCATTAAATTGGTTAATTTTACATAGTCAATAGGCATCCAAAGAGTAATTCAAACCAAGAACATTCAATGAATGATAAATATTTTACAATGGAGGGCACTAACATATGTAACAATCCCACAGAGAGTTATGGTAGAAATGATAATGAACGGTCAACGAAAACTATCAAGATCTTCACAACAGACAAGGTAGAGTATTGCTTTGCTGTATTTGTAACGATATTGTTTGTATTGATTATGATAATCAACATAGGGCTTGTAATAAAAGCAGTTACTAAATATTACATCTAGAATAGCTTTTCTAAAAGTTTGAAATAATGAAAAGACTTCCGTAGCAGCCTTTGAAAATAATCAAATGTTTGTCCATATTAACGGTCATAAAACTTATGTGGTTGATGACAAGAGTATGGGGCACTTCCTATACTAATTCATAATGGAAAATATCAGTGCTTCATGACAAATGGTCATCAAGAAGAATAGATATCACAAGACTTGTACAGTTCGTAGTTAATAAATTAAAATAAAACCTGCTATTAATTGTTAATTATCATTTACGATCCCTGTTTTGATAGTTGTAGAACTTTCCCAGAATTCCGCATTTTAAAGTTCAAACTCTCATAAACAGAGGTAAAACATGTTTACATGTTTGGTAACTTCTGAAATTGTAAAATGGCCAGCTCAAACATTATTGAAAATAAAAGTGTTGAATATATTTTGCCTTGCAATAGCGAGACACCTGGGTCAATGCAATTCGATTATTCTTTCCATTTCTAAGCCAGCCTTTCTTGTAAATTGATTTGATCATTGCAGCTTCCTAATTGTAGATACAGTTTTAATCGTGTTCCCTCTTTCTGTATCATTCATATAACTGCTGGACCCCAACCTTGACTTACATTATGTTTATTTCCAATTATTCCTTTGATTGTTATCAACACTTTATAAACAACCATGTACGCTTGATCGAACTTGCTTGGCATCATTCTTATTAGCCTTTAAGTAACTATACCATTACTTAGTCCAATAGCCAGGATATTGACTTTGAAAAGGGAGAATTGACAAACAATAGCAAGAATCTATCAAAGGATAACAATACTTAAAGTTGTAGTCAAGAAATGAATCCCAGTTGCACAGAGAATTCAGATGATAGCAAGACCAACGAGTCCCCAAGTGATCCCAATTGCACAATTATTATAGTGTAGCACTCGGACCCGAGTCGTTATTCCGAGACTTTTGATAATACCTGGCCGCTACTCTATACAGTTAGCCTTTTATTACAGATAATTTAGACGGTACATGGAATTGCTTGTCTCAAGAAGTGGAATCATTAAAAGGTACACATTGGATCCAGATATTGTGAACTGAGATATTCTTAACAATGGGTGGTCCTTGCTGTCAATTGGGACAACTGATTAGGTTAAAAGTAGATTTGTGTAGTATGCACGTATGTTGTATAATAATTGTAAAATACCAATATTTGGTAGAACTGAATATAATAAAGCATGTACAGTTTACTGATAAATTTAGGTTGCCGGACAATTTCTAAAGCAAAGTTGGTTATTGAATGCTAAGTTACTTTTGTAAAAGACTCAACATTTTTCTGGATAATCTT
>LQHL01001613.1:1652-17943 GCA_001655755.1 Hemisphaericaspora haegerdaliae
TCTACTTTTTAAAACAAGTTGAACAGAAATTCCCTGGTGATCGTGATTTCATTCGTCGTGTTTCCATCATTGATGAAAATCCAAAATCAGTTAGAATGGCATTTTTGGCAATTGTTGGTTCTCATAAAGTGAATGGTGTTGCTGAATTACATTCAGAATTAATTAAAACTACCATTTTTAAAGATTTCGTTAAATGTTTCGGTGAAGATAAATTCACTAATGTTACTAATGGTATTACACCCAGACGTTGGTTAAGACAAGCTAATCCAAAATTATCAGAATTGATTGCCCAAAAATTAAATGATCCAAACTATGATTATTTAACCAATTTAGGTAAATTGAAACAATTGGAACAATTTGTTGATGATGAAGAATTCTTGAAGGAATGGCATGCCATTAAATTCCACAATAAACGTCGTTTAGCCACTTTAATTAAAGAAGAAACCGGTATTGAAGTTGATCCATCGGTGTTGTTTGATGTCCAAGTTAAGAGAATCCATGAATACAAAAGACAACAATTGAATATCTTTGCTGTCATTTATAGATATTTACACATTAAGGAATTATTAGCTAAAGGTCTCACTGTTGAAGATATCAAGAGGAAATATTATATTTCTAAATGTTCTATTTTCGGAGGTAAGGCTGCTCCAGGTTATTATATGGCCAAGACCATCATTCATTTAATTAATAAAGTAGGTGAAGTAATTAATGCTGATAAGGAAATTGGTAATTTATTAAAGGTTGTGTTTGTTCCTGATTATAATGTTTCCAAAGCCGAAATCATCTGTCCTGGTTCTGATTTATCTAATCATATTTCTACAGCCGGTACTGAAGCTTCCGGTACTTCCAATATGAAATTCGCCTTAAATGGTGGATTAATCATCGGAACAGTTGACGGGGCCAATGTTGAAATCACTCGTGAAATCGGTGAGGAGAATATTTTCCTTTTTGGTAATTTAGCTGAATCAGTCGAAGAAATTAGACATAAACATGTGTTTGAAGGAGTTCAGGTTCCTGACACTTTAGCAGCAGTATTTGATGCCATTGAATCAGAAGTATTTGGTCCTGCTGATGAATTCAAATCATTAATTGATAGTATTAGAACTCATGGTGATTATTACTTAGTCACTGATGATTTTGATTTATTCTTGGAAACTCATAAGAAATTAGAAAAAGTTTATGGAAATGACGGAGGTAAAGAACATTTACATCAATGGGTTAAGAAATCAGTTTGGAGTGTCGCTAATATGGGATTCTTTTCAAGTGATAGATGCATTGATGAATATGCTGAAAACATTTGGAATGTTGAACCTTCCAATGCATAGGGTGCCCCCTCCCCCCTTTCTTTCTTTGTTTCTTTGTTTTTAAATCTTTTTGATGAATCATATCTTATCTGTTTTTTATTATAATTATATAATTCCATAATCCTTGTTTTGATTAGTTTTAGTTTTTAGTTTTTAGTTTTAGTTTTTGTTTGTTTTGAAAAATACAGTTTTAAATGAGTTGATTCGTCTCACCTTGGACTGAGATACAAGCTTGTATACCAGTGTTGTACCCCCCCTTGGCTGTTGTGAAAAATCATTCGGATACATTACTCCAAGTGGGTTTCTTAATTTTTCGCAACCTTTCCATTTCCTCGACCAAAAAAAAGCAATCCATATTTTGTGGAGTTCTCTTACAAGGGGGGGAATCAAAAAGAACAATGAAGCACAATTTTCCCCAGTTTCAGTGACTGCTACTACTAGCGCTTAAAACGAATCAATTAGTAATGAAAAATGACTCGGGAATATCTAAACGAGGAAGATTTAAACTTGAAACGACCACCAAGTATATAAATAGTACGCCGTATCCCTTCTCTCGCTAACTCTCGACAACTCTACCAAGAATCACATACACACAAAAAGCCAATACGATGTCTCAAGGAAAAGTATTATTAGTTCTCTATCATGGAGGTCAACACGCTAAAGATGAACCTAAATTATTAGGCACGATTGAAAATGAACTTGGGCTTCGTAAATATATCGAATCTCATGGATATCAATTAGTAACCACCACGGAAAAGGATCCAGAACCATCCTCGAAATTCGATGAAGAATTGGCCGATGCAGAAATCATCATCACCACTCCATTTTTCCCAGCTTATTTAACCCGTTCTAGAATCGCCAAGGCTCAAAAATTGAAAATCGCTATTACTGCCGGAGTAGGATCGGATCATATTGATTTAGATGCCGCCAATGAACGTGGGATCGCCGTGTTGGAAGTGACTGGATCCAATGTCCAATCAGTAGCTGAACATGCCATGATGACCATTTTGGCCCTTGTGAGAAATTTCGTCCCTGGTCATGAAATGTCAGTGCATGGTATTTGGGATATTGCCGGAGTAGCTAAACATGAATATGATTTAGAAAATAAAGTAGTTGCTACTGTTGGTGCCGGGAGAATTGGATATCGTATTTTAGAAAGAATGATTGCATTCAACCCTAAGAAATTATTATATTTCGATTATCAAGAATTACCGCCTCAAGCAATTCAAAAACTTAACGATGCATCTAAATTATTCAATGGGGTAGATAATATTATCGAAAGAGTAGAGAGTTTGGAAGAAATGGTGGCTCAGGCAGATATAGTCACCATTAATTGCCCCTTACATGATTCATCTCGTGGGTTGTTCAACAAGGAACTCATTTCCAAAATGAAACCAGGGGCATATTTAGTAAATACCGCAAGAGGCGCCATCTGTGTCGAACAAGATGTTGCCGACGCCGTTAATTCGGGTCAATTGGGGGGATATGGTGGGGATGTATGGTATCCTCAACCACCACCAAAGAATCATCCATGGGTTACTATGAGAAATCCATATGGTGGTGGTAATGCCATGACTCCACATGTTTCAGGTACTTCATTGGATGCTCAAGCAAGATATGCTAATGGAGTTAAAAATATCTTGGAAGAATATTTCAATAAGACTTATAATTATCGTCCCCATGATGTTATCGTAATCAATGGTGATTATGCTACCAAAGCTTATGGTCAACGGTAGTTAGCCAGTCTTGTGTATACACATTATCACTCTTATGAAGTCGTGAAAATTTAGTAGAAAATATGAAATTTATACGTTGATGTTAACTGGCGTAATCTCCTTCTGTAGATGTAGGTCTGTCCTTGGAGAGCATAAAACTAGCTCTTAATCTTTAAATCATATCAAAACTCAACTGGATACACACATAGGTCATACGAGTCATACAAAATGGGTTTTCGATAACATGATTGTTATAGCGTTTCTCATATAAGGTATTTGAATAGATTGATGGAGGGATGGGCCCACTCCACATTTCGTAATGTCGTTATAAATCAATTATAATGTCGCATGTCGCACAATATAAATTAATCGTTCTCCCATCGCAATAGAATTCTAAAAATATGGAGCAAACCGTTACTATTAGAAATCATCAAGATACGAAGATACAGATGACATTTGTGAGGGGACAACTCAGTGAAGAACAAAAGAAGAGAATAGTATGTATTTTTTTTGTAGGTTATTGTGTTATTGGAGTAACTAACATTCTTAGGAAGCAAATAGGAAACGGGCTTTAGAACGACTAAATAAACGGCAAAATGGAGTACAACCGAGTGAATCAACTAGCTCATCAGCAGCAGTAGCGACAATACCAGGCAGTGGATCACAGAGTAAGGGTCATGCAAGGGAGGTAGATATCGGAGGAGCAGGAAGAGGAAGGGGGATATCGATACCGAGTCAGATTGTGACTACACCAGTTGCAATCACTTCGTCATTCATTAATCCTTCTGATGTCGCTAGTTCCAAGAGGCCTCGGGTTGAGTTGACTGATGAACAACGGAATCGAATTGAACAGAATAGATTGAGAGCTATTGAAATCCAAGCTAGACTTGCTGGGAAGGGAGCAAATGGAGGGAATGACGCGTCTGCTGGAGGAACCACCACGGGAGGTACCGAGGGATCTTCGGCTGGTGCTACAACAACTGGCGACAAACTGGGGAATATAATCCAAGATAGTATACGTTTAAATAAAGCTCAGGACAGCAACACAACTTCTAACCACCCCCATAAGAAATTCGAACCACCCCCAATTAGAAAGATGGATTATATTGAATATGATTTTGCAACCATGAAAGATACTCGAGGTGGGTTTATACAAGACGATTCCAAGCGAGGTCCTGGTGGCGGTGTTGGAGGTGATGATGACGAGCAAACATTAGAACAATGGAAGGAGAAACAAAAGGAACAAATGATAGTACGTGATTTACCACCACCAATAGATATAGATAATGCCCCGAGATGTTTTGAATGTAATTCATTAGAAATCGATCCTAATTTATATTCAAACTTCAAACAAGTTCGAGCATGTAGGAAATGTATTAAATCCAAACCGGAGAAATATTCATTATTAACCAAGACTGAATGTAAAGAAGATTATTTATTAACTGAACCTGAATTAAAAGATACTTCATTATTACCAAGAATTGAAAAACCCAATCCTCATGGATATAGTCGGATGCAATTATATGTTAGATATCAAGTTGAAGAATATGCATGGAAGAAATGGGGTGGTTCTCAAGGGTTAGATGAAGAATGGGAAAGACGTGAACAACAAAGATTGAAAAGAAAGGAAAAGAAATATCAAGATTCTTTACGAGAAATGAGAAAAAGAACAAGAGCGGAAGAGTATACTAGGAAATTGAGAAATGGTCAATCACTTGGTGAAAGACATGTACATGATTGGTCTGCACCGGTGAAAGTTGATAGTAATGTTATTAAAAAGAGGTGTATTGATTGTGGGATTGAAACTGAAGAGGTGGTTATATAGTGTGCAGCCCTCACACTACCCTATTGACATAGGGTAGTGTAGAGGAGTGGCTACCCAGTAGCGGTGTTATAGGGCAATATAGAGAAGTACAGTTAGTTATAGTTAGTTATAGGCAATACAAAAAGGTAGTGTACTTTACATCAAATGGAAGCTCAAAGAAGTTTCCAAAAAGCGAAAGAAAAAAAAAATTTTGATATTCTCTTCGTTCACCATCGCTACCAAATGTATTGAACAAAGATTATAAAGAAGATTCCTTGTGCCAAATTGAAAAAGAATTTTTCATTATTTTCATTCTTTCTCTTTTCCTTTTCTTCAACTTTTAAGTAAACCCCAATCAATTGATAAAACGAGGAAAGGATGTCTGACACTAAGGTTGAAACTCATGAATTCACTGCTGAGATTTCTCAGTTGATGTCTTTAATTATTAACACTGTTTATTCAAACAAAGAAATCTTTTTAAGAGAATTGATTTCTAATGCTTCTGATGCTTTAGATAAAATTAGATATGAAGCATTAAGTGAACCAGCTAAATTAGAAACTGAACCTGAATTGTTTATTAGAATTACTCCAAAGCCAGAAGGTAAAGTTTTAGAAATTAGAGATGCCGGTATTGGTATGACTAAAGCTGATTTAGTTAACAATTTAGGTACTATTGCTAAATCTGGTACCAAATCATTTATGGAAGCCTTATCTGCCGGTGCTGATGTTTCTATGATTGGTCAATTCGGTGTTGGTTTCTATTCTCTTTTCTTGGTTGCTGACCATGTTCAAGTTATTTCTAAACATAATGATGATGAACAATACATTTGGGAATCTAATGCTGGTGGTAAGTTTACTGTTACTTTAGATGAAACCAATGAAAGATTAGGTCGTGGTACCATTTTAAGATTATTCTTGAAGGAAGATCAATTGGAATACTTGGAAGAAAAGAGAATCAAGGAAGTTGTTAAGAAGCATTCTGAATTCGTTGCTTATCCAATTCAATTGGTTGTTACCAAGGAAGTTGAAAAGGATGTTCCAGTTGAAGAAGAAGAAGAAGCTGCTGAAGAAGGTGATGACAAGAAGCCTAAGTTGGAAGAAGTTGAAGATGAAGATGAAGCTGCTGGTGAAAAGAAGGAAAAGACCAAGAAGGTTAAGGAACAAGTTACCGAAACTGAAGAATTAAACAAGACTAAGCCATTATGGACCAGAAACCCAACTGATATTACTCAAGAAGAATATAATGCTTTCTACAAGTCAATTTCTAATGATTGGGAAGATCCATTAGCCGTCAAGCATTTTTCAGTTGAAGGTCAATTGGAATTCAGAGCTATTTTATTTGTTCCAAAGAGAGCTCCATTTGATGCTTTTGAATCCAAGAGAAAGAAGAACAATATTAAATTATATGTTCGTCGTGTTTTCATTACTGATGAAGCTGAAGAATTAATTCCAGAATGGTTAAGTTTTGTCAAGGGGGTTGTTGATTCTGAAGATTTACCATTAAACTTATCAAGAGAAATGTTACAACAAAATAAGATCTTGAAGGTTATTAGAAAGAATATTGTTAAGAAATTGATCGAAACTTTTAATGAAATTGCTGAAGATCAAGAACAATTTGATAAATTTTACACTGCTTTCTCCAAGAATATCAAATTAGGTATTCATGAAGATCAACAAAACAGAAATGCTTTAGCTAAATTATTAAGATACAATTCTACTAAATCAACTGAAGAAATGACTTCATTGTCTGATTATGTCACTAGAATGCAATCTCATCAAAAGAATATTTATTATATTACTGGTGAATCCACTAAAGCTGTTGAAAAATCTCCATTCTTGGATGCATTAAAGGCTAAAGGTTTCGAAGTTTTATTTATGGTTGATCCAATTGATGAATATGCCATGACTCAATTGAAGGAATTTGAAGATAAGAAATTGGTTGATATTACCAAGGATTTCGAATTGGAAGAAACCGATGATGAAAAATCAGAACGTGAAAAGGAAATTGCCGAATTTGAACCATTAACTAAGGCATTGAAGGAAATCTTAGGTGAACAAGTTGAAAAGGTTGTTGTTTCTTATAAATTGGTTGATTCTCCAGCTGCCATTAGAACCGGTCAATTTGGTTGGTCAGCAAATATGGAAAGAATCATGAAGGCTCAAGCATTGAGAGATACTACCATGTCATCATACATGTCTTCCAAGAAGACTTTTGAAATTTCTCCAAAGTCTCCAATTATTAGAGAATTAAAGAGAAAGGTTGAAACTGATGGTGCTGATGATAAGACCGTTAAGGATTTAACCACTTTATTATTTGATACTGCTTTATTAACTTCAGGTTTCTCATTGGATGAACCATCTAACTTTGCTCATAGAATTAACAGATTAATTGCTTTAGGTTTAAACATTGATGATGATACTGAAGAAACTGCTATTGAAGAACACACCACTACTGCCTCTACTACTGACGCCACCGAAGAACCAGCTGGTGAATCTTTGATGGAAGAAGTTGATTAGATTGTTTAGGAGTGGTTCTCTCTCTCGCTTAGATGTGTTGTTATCTGAATAAATAGGGTTAAGTAATAAAAATTTGTTTAGAAATGTAATTATTTTTGCAAAGTTATAGTTTTGCTGTAAAGTGACACATGTGATGAGACAACTCTTACGGTGTTGTTCTAAGAACAAGTCCTTCTTAGAACAACAGATAAGCACGTGGTTATTATTGGAACATTTGACATGTGAATTCCATTTATGGTTTTGAGCTACGTAGTGGTTGTCAATGGGGTCATCGCGTCGTGGCCGTGGCCGTTTCTTTTTTCTGTTGGGAGTGTGGCGAGAATGTTGGCAGCCTCTTCACTTCTCGCAACCGTTACTGGCAGAACTTTATTTGGGCTCGTTCCAAACGGTTTTTCTCTCGCTCGCTCTGTCCAACCAACCGGGGGAAGAACCGTGAAAAAAAAAACTTTCCTCGAAGGAAATATAAACAAGATCGGCATCCCCAGCCATAGACAACACATACGAGGGACTAAACAGTCTACAGAGCAGAGCAAAAGGACAGAGACAACCATGGGTCTTTTCATTCCTCATGATAAGTTACAAAACTTAAAACTATACAAATACTCATCCGAAGATCAATCAATAATTACCAAATATATTCTTAAGAGATGGTGGAATTCATTTGTTGAAATCATCCCACTTTCCGTAGCACCTAATGTTGTTACATTAATTGGATTATTATTCGTACTTTCCAATCTCGCAGTTGTGTTTTATTATGATCCATATTTGAATGTTGACTCGCCAAGATGGTGTTATTTCTTTTATGCGTTTGGATTATTTATGTATCAGACTTTTGATGGATGTGATGGATGTCATGCTAGAAGAACCGGACAGAGTGGACCATTGGGGGAATTATTTGATCATTCAATAGATGCTATAAACACAACTTTGGGGGCCATAATCTTTGGATCAGCTTTGAAGTTAGGATATGGGATAATATTGATGATGTCATTATTTCTTTCCACGTGTAATTTTTATGCCAGTACATGGGAAGAATATCATACTCATACTTTATTCTTGAGTAAATTTAGTGGGCCCGTAGAAGGTATATTGATGATATGTTGTGTATATATCTTAACGGGGATATTTGGATCTGATATTTGGAATTTTGAATTATTTAAATTGGATTTATCCAGCATAAATTCCAATTTTGGAATTATTGAAATTAATACTTCAATAATTTATATTCTTCTTGGATTATTTTCATTATATTTCAATATCATATCAGCTATGGATAATGTAAAGCAACATTATGAATCTAAATTCAATCATTCTGAAAAATCAAAACAAGATACTTCAATGGCTTATGGGGGATTATATCCATTTTTCATCTATTGGATAACTATTATCTTATACATTTGGATCTTCCCCACCACCATGACTGAATATGGATTCCCATTGGTTATTTCAATCGGTAGTACAATTGCATTTTCAGTAGGCAGAATTATATTGGCTCATGTTACATTGCAAGAATTTCCATTTAAACAATACCCCATGTTTATCCCCATGGGACAAATCATTATTAGTAAAGTTTTGATCAATGTGTACAAATATGATACTGATAAAGTATTGAATAGTGTTACTTGGTTAGGTTGTGGTATTTGTGTTGGAATTCATGGATTTTTCTTTGCTGAAATCATTCATGAAATAACCAATTATTTAGACATTTATGCCTTGTCTATTAAGCATAAGAAGGGTGATTAGATCACTCCGTGTTCACACACATGTGTTTACATGGAGCACATACGAGGGGGCGGCAGCTTCTTTCCAAATAAAATTGTATAAATTTTTAGATACATAATAGAAAATTAGTATATATACATGATTTACATAATCCGTCGTTGTTCGGTCGGTCAGCCGGTCTACTTCTTTTCAAAAGCACCTTCAGAACCAGGAGCCAAGACATCTTGAGCGGATTGTTGTAGAGACATATCTTTTTCCATTTCTTGTAATTGAGTTTCAGATAAGATAGCCAATGCTAATGGAACACCTAATAATAAAGTTGATGAAGTAATTACCCATAAAAATTTACCTGATTTACTTAATCCAGTAGTAATTAAACTTGTTATTGAATTGGAGAAACTAACAAGAGAATCTCTTTGTTCAGGAGCAATTATATCTTTAAGAGCAACGATTCTATCATAAATAGTTTCATTTTCAAAATCAAAATCATCTTCATCTTCGGATTCTGATTCAGAATAGTCTTCTTCTTCTTCGGATTCAACTATTGGTCCAGTAGTTGTACCCTTTTCAACAGGAACTTCTCCTCCTTGTTTAGTTTGAGTTTCATCGTCAATTTGAGTTAACTTCACCATCGTTTGTTGTTTTTTCCTTGTTTTATTAGTTAGACTAACAGTAGTAGTAGTAGTAATATGAAAGCTCTCTGTTCAACAAAAGCTTTCCACCAAACTGAAAAAATTTTTTACTTGGTTTTGGTAAATGCACGTACTTCTTCTTTAAGCACTGTTTAGCACTTTATATTTACCAATGGAACTTATACAAGGGAAAGACAGGGAGAGAGGGGGGCATGCCACATGTAGTATGCATCGTTTGGATATCAAAATGTGTAACAGGTTTATATACACTTTCCATATCAATCATATTTCTTTCTCTCTTGAAGAGATGTTGCTTTCATTTTTTGGGTGCAAAATGTTTTACTTATTTGAAGGTTTAAGTTTAAGTTCGTATTGAGTGGAACAGATGATATAAGCTAATATATACATAGACGGTAGTTACCCTTGTATGTACACTGCTAAACGGTGGTACATAACCCTCTCTTCCGCTCGGGCTATATGTATTCATCATCATCATTTAAATTCAAAATAGGTATATCCACCAACTTATTAATTTGATACCCAATTAATTCCATTTGTTTAGGATACTTTCTAAGATTATAAAACTGTAATAACCCCCTTAGGGCGATTTCTTGATCATAAGAATTATTAAAATCACTTTCTAAATCCTTACCACTTAACCAATTATCTTTAATTGATAATTTTAAATTTAAATATATTCTTGAAATTAAATCCATATTTAATGATTTCCATTTCCTACCTTGATATGGAATTAATTTCTTTAACGTCTTCAATATCGGTAAGGTTATACATTCATTATCATAGTTTATAATTATCATCTTATATAACTCGGAAATTTTAACATCATTTAATGTGAATATTCTTTGAGTTTGATTCTTAATCAAGATTTTATTTATAATGGTTAAAATATTTGATAATATAATTACAAAATCTTTATTGAACTTGGTGATATGAATATGGGTAATATTATTCTCATCTTTCTCTTCAGGTAAATCAAACGTAAAATTTTGATTTATAAATTGATATTTATAGTCTTTTGGGAATTGATTTAAACAATTATTAAAAAAATCAAATTTTGGTAATTCAATCTTGGGATTCATTAAATTATTTTGATTTATTAATATCTCATATTCAGTGAGGTCATTCTTACATTCATCTTCATCGTCTCCCGCTCCTGGTGCTCCCTTGTTGGTGGCGGTGCTGGTGCTGCCACTTCTATCACTTTGTAAATTTGGATTATAAAATGCCCGACTAAGATAATCAATTGAAATATTAAAAAATTGTTGATCAAACAAAATCGATGAAAAGTAATATGCTTTTAAAATATGACTTATCTTAAACCATTTTAATAACATTAACACGATATTACTAGTTGATTTCATAGTAATTTCCTTGATTTTAACAACTTCTAATTGCAGATAAATCACATTTTCAATCTTATGTTGAGTCTCTTGAAAATTTTTGATATTTGACTTAAGCTTAGATGTAGATGATAAGAATGAAGTTTCAGGATTTAATTCTAATTCTGCAAAATTTAAATTATAATCTAATCGATTGACCTTAATTGTTTCCATTAATACTTCAACTATTGAATATAATTTATTAACATTTTCCCGATATATGGTTTCAATCCTTTCAATACTTTCAATTTCTTCAATATGTTTAGGATACTTTGATTTTAATGATGAGAAATCATACTCAAATTCCCTGTCGGTTGTTTCTCCTCGTCTTGGTCCTGGTGCTGGTCCTGGTACTTCTCCTTTCACCAGTTCACCAGTTCGTTCACTCATCTCTTCTTCTTCAACTTCGGGTGCTTCTATCTCAGACTGGTCATCAGTTGTTTCCCCTTTGGACTCTTCACAAGACCCTTCTTCCCTAGACTCATTACTATTTACTACTTGACGGGTGGGTTCCCCATTGGGGTCCCCAATGAGTTTCCCAACAGGGGACCCTCCACTTGGTCCACCAATGGCTTCCCCTCCATACTCATTAACATACCCTCTCTCTTGTTTCATAAACTTCTGTCGTTCATTCCACAACCGCTTAATAGAATAACTCTCATAAATAGAATTCTTAAGTATCTGATCAGCTTCCTTAGTAGCATAAGGAACATTCACACCTCCACCTCCACCCCCACTCACACTCCCACTCCCATTCCCATTGCTTTCTTCACTAACTTCCACCTCCAGCGGATATATAAATGGCATAGCTTGATTGACTTGATATGACCGTCTAATTTTCTCACCGCCTGACATATAATCAGACGCTCCCAAATTAGGTGATGGAACAGGAGTGGCTAAATGGACAGTTTGGGTAGGTAATTGGCTTAGAACCGTGTGTGACTTGGTGGTTTTGGGGACTTCCATTAAATTAGATAATGAATTTGAAAAACTATTGATTGCCATGAAATATTTATATCTTTCTTCAATGTCTTCGTTGGTTGTTTCTTCATTGGATTGTTGCTCGTCTTGTACTTCTTCATGATCCTGCTGTTGCTCGTGATCCTGCTCCTGCTCCTGCTCCTGCAAAGACTTGGTGAAATCTTGATAGGTAAACGGTTTCAATTCAATATTGTTATATAAAGGATACTTATCTAATAAATCTTCTTTAAATGTGAAATAATCCAATGGAGAACAAGTTAGTCTATTTTCATCAAGATCTTTCCCTCGTTTATTCTTAATATTATGTAAATTAATTAAAAAATCATCACATTTATCCAACATTTCTTTATCACCCAATTCAAATAATAATAATTTATCAATCATTAAAATTAAATATCTAATACGATATGAATTATTGGGATTCCATTTCCAACGATGGATGAATGTGAATATTGAAGATATGACATCGGTTCGATATAAATATTTCTTAAACTCATATGATTCTTGCCGATGTAATAATGATATATTTATCATGAAATATAGTAATGTTAAGATACGAAAGTAGTTTGATTCAATTTTTGATGATGATGCTCGTTGTTGTTGTTTCCCCCCTGATTTATCCGTCATTCTATTAGATATGAATTGTTGTAATAGCTTAATTAACGGGATATAAGCCTCAAGACTCAATAAATACAAGTTGTTCTTTTCAATCTGATGCAATTGCTCTTGTTTATCTTGCTTATTGCCATATCCTCCAAACGAGAAATACACGAGAATCTTCAATTCAGTAGTGATTGAATCATCATCAATTGATTTATCTCCAATTGCATCAATACACTTGCATATAGAACGTTCACCCTCAGTGTGAACTCTCGTCTCATATAATTGTAAGATCTTGCCCAATCCACCAATGACATTCAAATCATTAAAACTAAACCAATTCGAAATCTCTTGATCTAATGAATCAAATTCTTCATATGAATAACGTAAATGAGATTTGGTAATTAGGAAATTATAATTAACTTGAGTGTTTGATCGGGGGTATTGATCAATGCTTCCGCTTCCAAAGGGTTTAAGTTCATCTGAGGTAGACGTAGAAATATTTGTGTCATGGTCCTTCGGCTCATGTTCATGTTCATCCTGATGGTGTTCATGTTCATGTTCGTGTCTATGTTCCTGTTCCTGTTCCTGTTCTAGCTCCAGCTGTTTCAGTTCATCCACCCGGTGTTGATGATGATGATGTCTATGGTGAGCATGATGGGATTCATTATATGGAGACGATGGTTGTTCTGGAGTTTGAGTTTCTGCATTCAATTTCTTCTGAAATGTTTCATCTAATGATTCATGGAACTGTTTGGCAGTTGATGCATCTGGATGATCGATGATTTGATCCTCCAATTGATCTATCAGTATAAGATTCACCTGATCGTCTTGCATTGAACACTTGCTCTTTGTCTTCTTCTCTAGTTACTTTCAGCTTGCTCTTATTCCTGTTCTGCTACATACAAAGGGGAGTGGCCATTGGTTAAAAGTAAAAGGAACAATTTTGTACAAATCAATCGAATCACGTGACATAAAAAATAAATTAAATTTTTCAAAAATCTTTCAGTTCTTCAATCTTCTTCACTTTCAATTTTATTTATAACCACCCACGTATCCGCCTACCCTTGTTAGTTATCTTACCCTTCCATTTGATACTCATTTTGCAGTAACCAGTCAAAGGTAGTAACAATATATACACACATAACATCACAGCTAAAAGAGGAACATGTCAATTAATAACTTCGATCAAGTCATAAATTTAAAGGTTAAGATAACTACATTATTAGATCAAATTGTAATTGGTTATATCTATAGTTTTTCATCTTCAAATGAAATAATAGCAATAAGAACATCTTCAAATGAATTGAAGAAGTCTTCCACTGTCACACACAGTGGTGATACCTATAGAGTTTTAAACACGGCATTTATAAAATCAATTCAAGTCCTACCTCCATTTCCAAAGAAGATTGGTAGTACTTCCGGTGGTGGTGGTACCAGCACAAGCGGTAACAGTGGATTACCTAAGTATTCAACTAATAACCTTTCATTATCTCCTATATCAATTCAAGAATTCGATAATCAACTTCAAAAAGCAATAGAATCATATAAACAACCATCAAATAATAGCATAATCAAAAATTCTTCTGCATCATTAACTACTTCCCCAACTGCATCTTCACCTACCGGTACCACAACCACCACAACAACAACAACATCAGCAGCATCTAAATCCACTTCATCTCATAAATCGCATCATACAAGTAGTCATTCCTCCCATCATTCAAATTCAATTGTTAATAGATTGCATGAAAAATTTATAAAATTATATGGAAAAGAAAATGTTAAGTTTAATCATAATGAATTTATCTTATTTAATGAAATTAAAATTACAAAACCATTTACATTAGGTAAATCAAATATTCATAAATTAATTGAAAATTCATCACATTTAGATTCAATTCAACGAGCAATTAAACAATTTTGGTTAGAAATTGATAATGAAAAAAGAGGTGGTTAACCTAACAGCTCTCCATCCACTGTTGATGATTGCCAATAAATTTCCATTTCTTCAAATAATTTTAATCCTCGTTGGGAAGTACCTTTGAATCCATCTATATCATTCCAAGTGAATTTAAAACTGAAAGTTCCCCCCTTGGCTTGTGAATTTATAGTTTCAAAATATATATTAAACCAACAATAACACCAACTTTTAATACCAATTTTAATATCTAAACAATTGACAAGTAATGGAGTTTTAAATGATAAGTACACATCTGAATTGTTTTGGGTTAACTTAGTAGTATTCTCTGGAGTTAATTTCTTTATCAATTCCATTCGTAATGGTCGTCTCTTACTATTATTATCAACTTGTTCAACATACCCCAGAAATGTAATATCAAGATCATGATAAATATCTTTTAAATTAAAAGATTTCACTCGAACTCTTGTAATTGAATAACCCCTTCCCTTAGCAAGTTGAACATATTCTTCTTGTTGAGAAGATTGAACATATTGATACCAATATTCAACATATCTTCTTTGAGATAGAATAGATATACCTTCACCAGCAAACTTCTGCATCCTCTTTTCAGTAAACAAATCAATTACTCCTTGAACAGTAAAACTTTCACTCTGGTCTAGTTGTTGCTGTTTTTTAAAATACTCATAAATTAAATAACAACAACATAAAGTTCCCGATCGACCTTTACCAGCCTTACAATGCAATACAGCAACATTCTCTTCATTCAAATTCAAATATCGATATATTTCATCAACACAATCAATAATGATCTCAATTGAAGGAGGTTGATGATCAGGAAATGGGAAATGACTTACATGATTCAAAACTTCATCATCTGAATATCCACTTTCTTCACCTCGAAAATTCCAAATATGCCATGAATCACCATGATTGGTCTGTAATAATTTAAGTAAATCATCTATTGGATATCGATATATCTTTTTGAAAATTGACAGAACTGGTGCTGAAGATACTATTAATCTAGGGGTAATATATGATAAATCATATTGAATGTTTAATTGACTATCATAATGTAATTTCTTTGGTGTAGCGACAATTGATCGTATGATTGATTTCATACAACTTGGATATATGCAGATGTATTCCTCACTGTCTTAGTCACCTAGCTTGACTTACCTTGAATGTTAAGAAGGAAAAGCGTTAACATTAATTGATGCGACAATTTATGTTGATACAAAAATCAAATAAAATACGGACACCCAGACCCAGTAGGTAACAACCTGTCCTAAAATTGAATAACTGTCTCGTTGGACACTTTTGAAAAGTATTGACTCAAAGTAAGTCACTCAACAGGTAGTTGACTTTTGAAGCTTAGTTATACAAACAATGAGACCATGATGGATTGTAGAAGGAAACATATGGTTGGTTGCAAAACGCAAAATTAGGAAAAGGTTCCAAGTTGACAAGATACACAAACTAAATCTAAATAGTGATAACATTCATACCACAAGTTACAATTCAAAGGTATAGGTCTTACCTATTAGTTCCTTTACATATAAAATCACAAATAATAATCAATGTAAACAATTACCCACAAATATGCACCCAGTCTCATACAATGTAGTTTTCTATAGAAACTTCTATTATAACTCAGCCAATCCTTACATTTATAATTTGCTTACTAAATCACTT
>LQHL01001799.1:19558-33837 GCA_001655755.1 Hemisphaericaspora haegerdaliae
ATTTTAAGCTTTGTTTCCTGTTCCAATATTACATGCCAAAGTTTAAAGAGTAATATTTTGAAATAAAACAGCCCGCCTTGCAATATTATCGATGGCAGATAATTTATTAATCACCAAAGCACTCAATAACTTTTTAAAATTTACGTGAATATTTTTTCTTGTTTTTTGCAACTTCATCATACAAAATGTTGCAAAATAAATCTATATATCATACTTATGATGTACCATACGTATTGACTAACAAATATACTCAGAAATCAATCACAAATCAACGAAGTTTTCACTTTTTGATTAGGATTCAAAAAAATTAATAGAACATACTACAGTTTTGAGACCCGATTTGTTTACTCAGATAGCTGAACGTGATAGATATACTTATGATAACGCTTGGAAGCGAGTAAATAAGCAGTATGAAAGAGAATTCAAACCAACACCACATACTAGAGGAAATTATAATGAAGATACTTCTTAGCCAACGGTTTTGACTTGATAGAGATATGGTATGAGATATCCATGGTATCCTCGTAGAGCTTAATGACTATTCGTTCTACAGACATATATGACATAGAAGAAGTCTTCTTCATCTAGAACCTTATAGTATGAAAATTTCAGTTCCAGCAATTGGATGCCTACAAAGTGAATTAAGCAAGTATCTAAATAAGTAATACTAAACATGGCTAGTTTACACGTGATGAAACGACATTCCCAGTACGACATTCTCATGATCCTCAACTTCAAAAAAATGTCTCTCTGGCTATTAGTTTAAGAAATTTTCAGTTTTGCCATTGAAATCATATTAATAAGAGATAACGGAAATCAACCAAACAATGTTAGATGAAGATAGTAATAAGATCTTAGAGTATATTAATACCTGTATAAATGAAAATGATGTAATTGGTTATCACATGATCAACAATTACATTCCAATCGTTAATAATGTTAATGAAGAATATGCTGATCATTTCATTCCATTAATCAATCAAGTATTAGAAAAGGAAACTTACAACAAGATTGATCCCACTGGAATCCTCATTCAATTGTTATTCAAGATCTTGTCATTACTTCCATTTGATTTAATTGTCAAGTATTTCCCTAAAGAATATATAATTGATAGTTTGTTCAATATGGATGATCCCCAAGCTATCGGATTGTCAATTATTAATATCAATATTGAACAAAAGGAAACACAACTGTTCATATTAGAGAATGATATCGTTTATAGATTATTGGATGAGAAATACTTTAATAAAGAGACCTCGATTGCTGTTTTGAATCAAATTGAATCTTTAGTTACTTCGATACAACAATATCATGAGAATGGATTCTTGATTTCAAAGGAATATTTACAATTATATCAGAAGATACGAAATCAAGATGATACTATATTGTTATCACGTTATTTGGATTATTTGATATTGCTCCTTCCCAGCATTCTTAATAATAATAGGATAGAACCTAAATTCTACCAATTTTCAAAACATGACATATTGAAGTTTGAAGATGATCCATTATTCTTGATTTTATTAGTGCAATTTTATGATAAAGTGATAGACAAAGATACCCAACGTGTATTGGAAATAGAGCCGACATTGAACGACTTTATTGATTTATATCAAACTGATAAATTGGATGATTTGGTCAAATTGGAAGTGATTGATGTAATCATGAAAATATCGTATCTGAAGTATCAGCCTTATATCAAGCTACTTGAAAATTATGAATTATTCAAGACCCACAATCTAATCAAAATCTATGAGCACAATGAGTTGGACATTAAGTTATTAACTAGAGCTAATCCCAATGTTGTTTTAGCGTTGAATGACTCGATCTATAACGACGTTTTGGCAAACATTTCATTGTTTCATGATATTTTGTTCTTTCCAATCTTGCTTAATTTCATTAAATCACCTACTACATTCACTAAATTATCACATTATTTCAAACATGAAAGATTAATACAATTGCCAATCGACAAATTGTATACATTGTTATTTATAATGTCACAACATGATCACACCAAGGAATTCCTATTTAACAATCTACCAAATACACTCACAAGTCTCTTGGAATCAAACATTAGAAATAATGAGCTCTGGAATTTGAAATTGAAAATATTGCATCACTTATTATCAAATGAAAATATTGACGGATTCCAATATTGGAAAACTGAGATTACTAGTGTTCATAATTTTATGAAATTTGGGAATACATTTGCTACTATCACTCCTAGTGTCGATGTTACCGATGAAGCTGCTAGCTAAAGTGAACTTCTTCCCAAAAATATTCCTTTGTCTATGGAAGGTGTAATAAAATATTCTGAAATTATTGTTCAATAATCGTAAGTAAACTAAGTATTTGTATCAAGTTTAAAACTATGTAAGAGCAGTAAATCAACATTTATGAATTTACATATGAATCTGTTGCAGTTCATTTGATGAAGCTGATGAAGGTTTCTTTTCACCAAATGCATTCAGGGTGCTAGAATCATCAACCTTCAGAGCTTGGTTCTCTGGGGACTTCTCATCGTCCATGTTCTTCTCTTTCTCAGCCTGAGCTATTCTCTTTGCCCGATTATTGGACCATCTATTATTGAATACCAATACGATATTCGTAAGCACAATCCAAGTTACCAAAACCCCTAAATTTCTTCCCAAATTACCCTTCCAAGTATTAAAAAACACCACCTTCAAAGCTTCATATGTGTTATACATCGGCAAAGCATATCCATACCTATAAACCCCAGGCATAAGAATAAATGGAGCAAACGTGGTCGAAATATTCATAACAATATTAAGAATCATCCAGGGAGCAATGAATTCCTTTCTGTCAAAAGTAAAGATTACATTGACTACATTTTCATTTATTCCGGCGCTAGCCGACATGAATAAATACATAAACATCCAAAGAACCAAAAACCCCGATTGACCAAATGTAACATTGACGGGCACTTGGAATGCAATTGTCATTAAACAGTACACTAGTGCAAGTATTAACGAGTTAATCTGCGATGCGAGGGCACGATAGAATAAATATTGACGGTATCGTAATTTAGATCTCATAAATGAATAAATTTCAAATGAAAAGTTGAATTGATGGAATGAGAAAAGTTGGGCATAGATTAAACCTAATTCCGATGGACCTAGTACTGCGGCAGATCTGGGTGGTCTAAGATCAATAAATTGAAAGGTAGGAAATGAATTAAACATCAGAATGGTCTGGTTGTTGGATAATAATGATGTCTGTTGGGTGCTGTTCAATTGTGAAATTATAGGTTGATATATTTGTGGTGATACGTAATTACGTATCCATGTTTCTCCAACTAAGTCTAAATGACGGAATACATATTGGCTCAATGCTGAAAAATGTCTTCCTGATTCATATACAACTTGTATGGTCGAATTTACTCCATTTATCATAAAGGAAGGATCGGCATTATTGAACGCATTAAATATCTGTTGTGTGGAATTGGGCAACACATGAATACTACCCCAATATTTCTGATGATGTACTTGTCTATTAACTTCTTGTGATATTGTATTGTTATGACTTTGAGCCAAGGCTGAAAATTCAGTTAGATTGGCAAACTCCCACTTTCCCAATGTTAAGACTGTTTCGTTGGTCTTTAGCATCGTTGTCATTGTATTTCCTACTAATGCTTCCATCTCTTGACCATTCACATTGAATGATTCATCTTCAATTACTACTAACATTTGCATATTTTTAAATCTCGAAGGCCTTTGGTACAATGATCCCCAATAGATTGATAGAATACCTAAAAAGATACAAAATATAGTAACGTATACTCGAAGAAACTTAGGAAATACACCAACATATTCTTGGAATCTCTCTTTGGTTGTTAATTTGGTCGATTTGTTTGTATGTGAAGTATCTAAAGGTTCACCACCTACTCCCCTCGGGCCATCCGGTGGTGATGAAGATCCACTGTTTGTTTTATTTATTGCATCAACCGCATGTTGAACACCTGTCATTCGTTCTGAAACATCATAATTTATTGGACCGATGGGTCCGTCGCTGTCTGAACAATGTGAGATGGAATGATGATGTGAATTCTTGGGATCCAAAGGGTCCACATTACTGGAAATTGAATTGATATTGGTTCCGATCGGAGAGCTCATTTTTCAACGGGAAAAGTTATAAGTACCTTTCTTTCTCTAGCTCTATTTTTCAACAGCTTCAAATTGGAGGTGATAAGACTATGTAAACCTAAAACTGGTTAAATCAAGATAGTTGGTGTAGATGAAACTACTGTTCCATAAAACTTGAAATTTTCTTGTGTTGTGCGTGGGGGATGAGCAGCAATTACGTAATGATGGTCCTCTCCCCCACTCTCTGCGCATGTTCCAAACAAAAAAATAACGTTTCCATATTATCCGTATCAATTCTACTTAGCTCCACTCCCCAAAGAAGACAATGCTGCGCCCTTCGGATGTATCCTCACTTGATTCGCAAGAGTCAGAAGTTCAAGAAGTCCGTTATGAACCAGTTCAATATGACCAAACAGCTAGACAAAGAATGAATTCCCGAAAAGACTCATTATCCAGAAGGATGTCTTCAGCGACAAATAGCTTCTTTAGTGTCCCCTCTGAAGGACAGTTTATTGAGGGAGATAAGAACCAAAGAAGAAATGCTGATGATGATGAATTTGTCGTTGAAGAATTATTTGGCGCTAGACAACTAACTCGTTCCTTAACTCGAAGAAAGACAGGTTCAATATCAAGCGAAAGCTTAGAGGAATTTCCCCAAATGTATGAAGGTGGTGATCATGAACTAACTACAGTCACTACAAATATGCCAGAGATTGAAAGAAGAAGAAGTACGGTTGTTTCTGTTATACAGGCAGTTACAAGAAAGCTTAATTTCTGGGATGATGAATTCCACGCTGAAAGAATTCAAATTGTATTGTCATTTGCTAACAATTACATTTACTTGATTTTAGGGTTCTCTATTGCGTTATGTATCTATTGGGGGTCATATTATAACAGAGTTGCCCATTATCAGCGTTTGAAGTTTGCTGTTATGATTGCTGATCGACAAATGGGTCAACTACCCCCAATACTCGGAGAGACAGTTGAAGGATTCTTTCAAAATGTGCCAGGCTTGAACCAATTAGGGAACTATGATTTCTGGAATTATACCAGACTTGAAACATTGGCTTCTTCTCATAATAATACAATTACCCAGGAAGTTTACAGACAAATTCATCATCAGAAATACTGGGCTGCATTCTATGTTCATGAAAATGCAACCTTAAATTGGGCCCAAGCATTAGCAACTACTTCAACACAATTTAACCCAGCAATTTCGTTGATGGAAGTTGTTTATGAAACAGGAAGAGATTACAATGCGATGGCCAATTCAGTCGTTACTATCATTCAACAAATCATAAGAGTCTACTATGCATTTATCCCACAAAGCTCACTAGCTAGAAATATGCTCCAAACTTTAAACAGTACACAACAAACAAATGTCATATCTCAGGCTCCAGGATTAATTGCCAATATACCTACATTTGCTGATGTCGATTTAATCCCAGTCAATAATACAGTTTTTCAGGCACCGTTACAGATTGGGTTAATCTATCTTGTCATATTTTCGTTTTTCCAATTCATCTTCTCTATCAGAATCCATATGTACATAGCCTCCAAAATCAAAGGCTTCCAATATGTGGTCTACAGGATGTTGTCATCCCAAGTGGCCTATTTGGTTCTTTCGTTGGCTTATGTCACCCTTAACAGAGCATTTGGCTTACAATATAATACTACCTTTGGACAATCGGGATTCCTTGTTATTTGGATGTTTGCTTATTTAACAATGGGGTCATTGGGTAGTATAATTGAATTGTTGGTGTTGTTTTTGGTAGCTGTTAAGCCTCAATTAATTGGATTTGTACTTTTGTTTGTTGCGGTGACGAATGTAGCACCCACCGTTTCTCCAATTATCTTATGTCCTACTTTTTATAGGTATGGGTATGCTATGCCAGTTAGGAATTCATATGATTTGATGCATGTTGCATACTTCAATTCATGGAAGGGCCATATGGGGAGAAATTTAGGTATATTGGTAGCTTGGATTGTTGTGAGTAATGCTGCAATGCCTTTCGTGATGAAATGGATGGCTAAGAAAAAGGCCAAGATGGATGCAGCAGCTGCTGCTGCGGAAGTGGAAGCCAAACAGCGAGCTTCTGTTTCGAAATAATCTCTCGTTGCTATGGAACCCCACATAATGATATGTTTGAATTTATAGTTAAACTTTTATACATTTATACATTAATACATTCTATACATCTACGTTAACCCAAGTGTTTCCGCAAATACATGTTCTTTGGAATACCATTGTCCATAGACCCAAGGTAGTTGGAGTGTCAAACACCAATGGGTCAGACACAAGCGAGACGGCTCTACATCTTGTACATTTTCTAAGATTCCTCTGACCAAGTCTCGTCATTGTAGTTGTACTAGTGGGAACACCTTCACTTTTCTTCTGATCGTCCAATCCAATAACCAACTTTCTCAAAGCATCTATACATTCACTTGGGGAAACTCGCAACCTTGGAATAATTTGTTCATTTAATGCGGGTGGTTCATAAAGTATCACATTTGAATTTTCGGAAGTGTCAGTTTTGTTAATACCAATGTCCAACCAGTCAACCTTATAACAGAATAAGTCCGAGACTTTCAATTCTCGACTAATATTGGTTGAATATCTGTCAATAACCATCTGTGCAATTTCATCCATTTCAGCTGCAACTTCTCCACGACACACCAATTTTTGCTCAAGTTTCAATCCATACGCTTTATCCTTTCCAGCTAGACGATTAGACAACTCTTTAGTTATTAACGCGTCACATTCACGCAAATAATTTTCAAATATGCTTAAGGTCAATGGTGCGTTGTTACATATGGTAAAGTATCTATTCAATGATTCCTTCATTGGATTAAATAATTTATTTGCATCTGATAAATCCTTATGCAACTTCTTCAAAATTTCATGAGTCTTACCAATCGAAGAAAGAGCATACATCAAAAACAATCTTGGAACTTTACTCAAAATAACTGGTAACACAATCGAATTCTTCTTGGTTAATTTACTATTGGCTTGGTCATCCTTATACAAGCTCAACTGTAACAATTCCTGATTCAAATATGCCATTAGATCAATCAACCATTTTACATTTCCAATTAAAGAAATAATACATTCTCCTCGAGTAATGGAATCTTGTAAACTATCCTCAGCTGGCTTTTTCTTGGAGATTTGTCTATAGATACTGGATAATGAAAACATGATTCCAAAACTGGTACTTCTCAAATTCAAAACGATCCAAGCGATATCGCCTATGATATAATTATTGGCGGGATGCTGGAATTCTCCAAGGACTAACTGTAAAGATAAGAGTTTCTGCAAGGGAGGATTGGATAATAATTTATCTATACTTTCCTTGTTAAATGCATCTAATTGGAAATTGATCGCCTTATGTGATTCACTAATAATGGCTTCGACGAAATTACTAACTATAATTTCAATACTATCTACTCTGGACTTGGAAATTTGTTCAGTTAATTTTGCCCTGAGACGAGTTATCTCCATTTGTATAAGAATTACCAAATCGTCAGAACAGGTATTTGTGTAGCATGCATATGCATGACGGAAGGCAATTCCTGCTGATGTAGCAAAGAGTTCTCGAGATTGCAAGCCGGTATTCTTGACCTTCTCTACCACTTTCAATGTAAGGTTCAAGCTATCACTGCCAAAGAGCTCAGTGAATGCTATTGAAGTCATATTCGGAGATACTGCTAGCATAAATGGGTTCACTTGGGTTATCTTGGGAAATGCAAACCCGACATCAAATATAGTTGATATTTGGTTTGGTGGGGATGACTTGTTAGGACTGTCGCCATTGACTAGTTTCCAAGAAGTTGCATCAAAAACATCAATATTCCCAGATTTATAAAATACCATCATATAATAATCTGCTAACCCAGTTGTTATAGACTGAATTTCTCCCGGGCGCGTAATCTTATCCATCAACGTCAAACTTTGAGATTTCTTATTCGAGTTTCCACCTACATTCTTTCTCATTCCTAAGTCTATAAATGCATCAGAAATAAGATCCAGTTTATCAGTTAGTCCGTATCTATAAATCGTCGACGAAACTAACCCTTGATCATTTTTGAATACATAACTTATCAAAACACTCAATTTTGATTCTTTGTCAGAGTTGGCCGATATAATATCAATTGATGATAACTCGCCAATCAGGTAATTCCACTTATCTGGAGTATCAACATCAATATCCATCGCATCTCCGCTATTGTCTCCTTGTACTTCAACTTTATTATCAATATATAAGGGAACGGGCCTCATTTCTTGATTTTGGTTAGTATCAATCTCGGAGCCTTTTGAGCCTCTTTGGGAGTATGATAATGTGGATCACCTTTCTGTCTTTTTGCAGAGTCTACCAAGAACCCCCAGTCAATGACAACAAAATAGGTAGAAATTTTATTTGTCATTGAATCAAAGGCGGTAATAATTATTTGTTTATCATTGGTGAATCCAATAGTTGCTTCTGTAATCACCGAAACTGATTCTGCCAAATGTAGTGATATCTTATGATATTCAACTTTGTGTTCTCCTTGAAAGTAAAGCATGAACTGTCCATTTTGTCTGAGTGCAACGCATGCTTGTTTCGTGGAGATGGGATGGGTTACCCCATGTGAAGGATATTGTCCCACGCCATAATTGTATGCTAATGGAGAAGGAAAAGTGCTGTTAATGCTTCCAGATGTACTGGATTCACTTAAGGTCGCAGGTTTGTTTAATATTTGTGGCTTTTCAATATTCAACCATTTGAAGGCAACGATGGAAGCTCTTGGGTTAATTGGTGACTTTATGTCATGATTTATTATATCTCTATAAATCATTTCCATATGATTATATGAAGTTAATTCATAGCTCGGTGAAGCCCCATTTCCATTAAGCTTACTGGTGGTATCATTGGGAGTTCCATTGCTATCCTTCTGCTCAAGCAACCCAACACCAGCCAATAAGATAAAAAAATTACCATACACGTCTGATATGGCCAAATCTGTACTCAATGAACTCCACGCTACTAATGAGATCTCAGGTAGAAAATTATTCTCGAGCTTGATGTTTATCAGTTGTGGTTTGGCCAATTGCCATGACTTACCATCAATATTTTCCAAGTAAGTTAAAAGTAGATTGTCTTGTGATGCTATTGATGGAGATACATATGCAATGAATCCATTTTTAGACCATGAGATTAAGTTGGATGTCTTTGTCTGCCTAATTAAGTTTCTATTGGTCATTATATTAAGCCAATGTTTAAGTGACTACCCACTGTTTATATCCTTTGATAATAATGATGGGAGAGTTTTCCAAAGATTTCAATGGATATTTTTTTTTGTTTGGCTATTGGTAAAACCCGAAAAATTGATTTTGTTTAGTAATTAGTTTTGATTTGACTCACATGTTATATAACAAAGAAGTAAGAATGGTGTGAGTTTCCACTCTCCTAAAAGGGTTAAAAGGTAATGGGTGTTGTGTGAATTTGGTTTAGAAACATCTCAAAGTTATACGATAGAAAAGTAATTACATCTGGCAATTTATTCAAATTTACCATACCCACAGTGGAATTTCACAGTTGGAAGACTCAAAAGAAAACCTATGTCAATATTCCTTTTATTTATAGAACTATATGATAAGCACGCTTACTATACATACATTTACAATTCACCAGGAACTGGGAAAGTAGATGCCCAACTAGAAACTTCTTCACCCAATGCCTTAACCTTGTCGCTTTGATCAGCTAATGTCTTGAACGAAGCTAACAATTCCTTTGCGACCTTTCCTTGTTCTTGAGCTTTCAATTCAATAGAGATATCAACTGCTTTATCGATTAATTCCGCAACCTTGGAAAATTCAGCTGGGCCAAAGCCTCTGGTGGTCATGGCTGGTGTTCCAACTCTTAAACCTGATGGGAATAAGGCACTGGTATCACCTGGAACCGTGTTCTTGTTGGCAGCAATGTTGACTCTTTCTAATACAGCTTCAACACGAGCACCGTCAATGTTCTTGGATCTTAAATCAACTAAGATTAAATGGGTGTCGGTACCACCAGACACTAATTTGAATCCCTTGTTTTCCAACTCGGCAGCAAAGTGTCTAGCATTAGAGACAACATCCTTTTGGTATTCCACGTATTCTGGGTACATACATTGCTTAAGAGCTACGGCTAATGCGGAAATTGTATGGTTATGTGGACCACCTTGATGACCTGGGAAAACAGAAAAGTTGATTCTTCTTTCAAGATCGTATGGAATTTCTTTACCCTTTTTAGTTACCTTTCTAATACCCTTTCTGAAGAAGATCATGGAACCTCTTGGACCTCTCAATGACTTGTGGGTAGTGGTAGTGACAATGTCGGAGTATGGGAATGGAGATTCGGTGACACCTGCAGAAACTAAACCAGAAATATGAGCCATATCGGACATTAAGTAAGCACCAACCTTGTCAGCAATTTGTCTCATTCTCTTGTAATCAATAACCCTAGAATAGGCCGATGCACCTGCAACAATAACCTTTGGTCTGAATAATTGTGCATTCTGTTCTAAAGTATCATAATCAATTATACCAGTTTCTTCGTTCAATCTATAAGGCATAGTTTGAAAATATTTCGAGACATAAGAAATCTTGGTAGTATTAGTCTGGTAACCATGAGATAAATGTCCACCATGTGGTAAATCCAAACCCATGATTCTGTCACCAACTTCTAAAATGGCAGAATAAGCATACAAGTTAGCTGGAGCACCAGATAATGGTTGGACATTAACACCCCATTCTTCTGGATTCAAATGGAAAGCTTCCAATGCTCTCTTTTGACATAAGGATTCAGCCTTATCGATGATTTCATTACCACCGTAATAACGTTCACCTGGATAACCTTCAGAATATTTATTTTGCATTTCAGATCCTAATAAGTCCATAACAGCCTTAGAAGTAAAGTTTTCGGATGGAATTAAAGTAATTGAGTTCTTTTGTCTAACCTTTTCTTGGTTTAAGATGTCTGCCATTTCAGGATCAACATCTTGAACAGATTTCGAAATTAAAGCTTGAGCAGAAGCAGAAAGTGCATAGTTTCTAGAGATTGCGGTGAATGGCAATCTCTTTGATGGAGTTCTAAGTGAACGTAATGTAGTAGCAAGCATATTAGGTGCAATTACAAGAATACAAGGTATGCAAAATATTAAAACTTCCAGGAATTCAATTTCCCTTTATAAAGAAATCTTTTTTTGAGTGTTTTTTTTCAGCAAGTTAAAAAAATGATTCATCCAAAGAAACAAACGAAACAAATTTCTTGTTAACTCATTTATTTAAATCCGGTCAACATAACACAAAGATAAATTGGTTAGATTACCTTTTATAAATATCCATATACACGTGATTGTGCCCTCGTATCTTAACTAACAATACAAACAAATATTATTATGTGGGGATGGGTTGGAGAGGGGTGTAAGTAAGAGTCAAAAATGTTTCGGGAAAGTCAAACTTTAACTTCTTTATGCAACGCTTCATGATTGACTCCACATTTAACATGTTCATGGCAATAGTTAGTACCAGTAAACCATGTGTATTGTTCAAAGTCAATTATGTTTATTCTAGAATCTGGACTCAGTTCAAAGATTTGACTCGTCAAATCACACGAACTGAAAGGCAAATATCTTAAAATCGACAATTTGCCTATTTCTAGTCCACTATCATTGAATTTTGGATCGGAGAAGGTATCCTTATCAAGGAAAAAATTCGGCATATGTTCTTTGAATGCCGCATACTTTGGATCAGACCATCTTGCTGAATTCCATGGAAATTTTCTATTTATTAAATAGTACAAAATTATACCAATGGACCATATATCAGCTTTCTTTCCATCATATTTAATTGACGCGTATGCCTCGGGTGCTAAATATACTTCTGATCCAACTATGCCTACAGAAAATGGTTTTTCTGTGGTCAATTGTTGTGCAGCTGCGAAATCAATAATCTTCAATCTTCCATTGTGGATATCGAACACTAGATTTTCCAACTTTAAATCTCGATGACATATATCTTTGGAATGTAAGTACTTCACTCCTTCACATAATTGTCTCCATATACATAGCATTTCTTTATTGTTATATTTATTGTGCGGAATCAGCTTTATCAATCGATATAAATTGGATGTTCCTGCATCCATGTAAAACTTGACTGTGGACCCAGTAAATGAAACATTATAATTATAAACGGTAATTATATTAGGATGTTGCAAACTTGCTAATAGTCTATATTCAAACAATACTCTCTCTTTATATTCTTTCTTCGACTCGTATGTTTCCTTGCAGTGATAGGTTTTTATAGCATAAAGAAAGTTGGGGTCTGACTTGGATTGAAATAGTTCCACATAGCCTGATATTCCATTCCCCAATACAGCAATTTTCTTGTCACTTTTTGAAAATTTTCTAGTGGTACCCGTACTGAATAGCGATGCTGCTTTCATATTTACAATATAATTTCTTTGCAAAGTATAATATGATTTGTCAATAAGGAAATGTTATTCTTTACTAATGCAAGTTGGTCATATATAATACATTTATTGTCTGAAATCCCTGAACAATTCTTATTTCCAGGTCCATTCATTTTTTTCTTTTCTCAAAGTGGGATCTATTTTACTGTCTCACTGTTTTGGTCATAACTTGTGAACAACTAGGTTTTGTTAAACTAGAGATTAAGACTGGGGCATCCAAATAACAATCATAGTGGTTGTATATCGATCAGTATTGAATAACAATATGTATTAAGTATAGCTTTAGAATTGCTTAAAGTATTAACAAAATTTATGGTTCGCGAAACAATTTTATACTGCTCAATTAGACCGTTAGTTTGTCTCAGAATTCATATTTTAACTTTTCAAAATGGGAATCAATTTACTTGAATGTGCATTTGCATTATTAAATTATTGTGTGAATTTTGAATTCTACTTCTGAAATTTTGCGTAAACACAGTCTGGGACAAATGTCGAAATTGACTACGATTCAGATTCACTATCAAGAAACGAGATCGAAAAGTGAATTGAAGTTTATATTCTCTACAGGGTTTAAGTTTATGTTTTACAATTTGTATGCATTCATAATATTAAGAAGAATTCAAAAATAAGTTCAGGAACCGTCCAATTCTTTAATGGACAAATCTGAAGTCTAATCTCTTAGATCCATCATCAGAAGTGTTTTTCCTATAGTAATCCTTTTCATCTTCAGTCATGGCATTCCAAATCTTGTCCCTTTTCTTGTTCTGATATACATAATACCATTTGGCAAACAACAAAACCGGAATCAAAGCAGCAGTGATGAAGAATAATTGCATATTACCACGGTGATATAATGGTTTATCGTCGGTTCTATAGAGATTCTTACCAATAATATTCCCCGCTTGTACAAACATATTATACAAGGCAGAACTAATCGATCTTGCTCTGACCGAATTGGAATTCCTTGATACCCATGAAACATTGATTGCATGGATGTAAGGCTGACCCATGTATAATGTATTAAGGACATAAGTTCCCCAGATATTCTTACCTGACCCTGGCCACCATCTGATAAGACCCATTATAGGTGTTGCCCAAAGTGGAGCAAGTAAGGAAACATAGACTCTTTGATTGATCTTTTCCGAATACCACGTAATTGCTAACAAGATAACAATATGTAATATAGCCTGTGGGATAGTTAATAAGTTAGTGTCAAAGACTGAGAAACCAAGTTCTCTAGTCAAAAGTCCAAAATATGCCCCGAATGTTAGTTGCCCAATAAAAGCAATTAGACCAATGGCAAAAATTGGCCAAAGATGATAATCTTGGAAACTTTTCAATAACATTTTAGGCGATAAGCCTTGACGATTGTGCATTGACCCTTTAGTTGGATCATCCCTCAAGATTCTATTAACAACGATCTTTTCTTGTCTTTCTGTGAACCATCCTTTTGGATGCATCCAATTCTTTGTCTGTACTGCCGATGGAACCATTAAATAAAATGAAGAAATACCAATTGCTAAGGTCACAATCCCTTCAATTAAGAATAACCACCTCCATCCTTCAAGTCCAAGTACGCCCCTCATTCTCAACAAACCAAAGGCTGCTAAAGAAGTTCCAATTTGAACTAATGACAAAGTGGTCCAGAACCAGGATAATCTGATTGGCAACTCCCTACTGGTAA